>JACTOM010000051.1:1155421-1170509 GCA_015832385.1 Elymnias hypermnestra
TCCTTCCACTTGCCACGATCCTTGCATATCTCCTTCGCTTCTTTCATTCTCATTAAACCTTTCATACAAGTTCGTCGGTTTAGAGTACTCTTGACCTGGCCCTTATATAAAATGTCCTGGATTTGGTCCATGAACATTCGCCTTGGTCTTCCCCTTCCAACTTTCGCATTCACTCTTGACTCATAAATCCTTTTTGTCAGTCTCCTTTCACTCATTCTCTCTACATGCCCAAACCATACCTTTCTCGATTTTAGTCACTACGTCTTCTTTTATTTTCTTTTATTCATATTATATAATTACATATTATTAATTTTTCATCATCTTCATGTGTCATATTATCAACTTTATTCTTCTTTTTGTTATTATCTATGTGTAATCTTAAGTGGCCTTATTTTTTATAATATCTCTAAGTTACGTATATTTGTATTAGTAGCTGTTGATTACAATAAAATAAAATAAATAAATAAATAAATAAGGTTACATTAAAAAAGTTTTTATTGCCTAAAGCACTAAGACATTAGAAAAATGACTACGGTGGTTAAGTTTACTTCTTCTGGTATTCTACAAAACTGGTTTAGTTATTTTTTTCTTTCATGCGAACCTTCTCCTGACTAAAACGAATACAACAACAAAATAATTATCGAAATTGGTCCAGCCGTTTATGAGTGATTCCGTTACATAGGGCAATAGGGACTCAATAAATTTTTAAATCCGTTATATCTTTTAAATTTAATATCCAATTTTAATAATTAAAAAAGTATTTTGTATGTACTGAAACGGTCTTTAAAAAATATAATGAATAGAATAAGGATTAATACAAGGCTATGAATAATATGGCTTGATTATTGTCGGCACTTTTATTAACTTTAAATATGTAAAAAAGTAGTTAGAGTGTCATAACTACAGTAGTTGGACATATGGATTCCTGGACTTTTTTGTGGATATTAATACGTTCTATAATACCGTAGAAGATTTTTTGTTCTATCATCAATAGTTTCCGCAGCGCACGCGATGACACATTGTTTGGGACTAATTTTTCACACCTTGCGTTACATTAATGCATTTTTATTAAGGATCCTATTTTTTTAAATGTAATATAGCCTGTATCACTGAGTGAAAATGCAGGTTTCCATTGGTGAAACATTTTTGAAATCAGTCCAGTAGTTTTTGTGTGAAAACATTACATTTTAATACCGAATTTCCACCTCTTATATTAATTACCGCTGGTGGTTGTTCCACATCAGATTCAGGACTTTCAGCAGGCTCTGAAGCTGGAGGCTGTGTTGAAGGCTGCGTTGGTTTTGCTGTGGGCTTCACAGTTGTTGTAGTTGTCATGGTAACAGGTTTAGAGGTTGTAGTAGTAGGTATCGGGGCACCTTCTGATGCATCAGATGGTGTTGAAGGCGGTTTGGCCCATTCAGGCTATAACAAAGAACAACAATGCTTCATTAATAAAAAAAAATATGTAATCTCAACTGATGGTAAATGATGATACGGTCTAATGTATAACTAATCCGGTATGAGGTAATTTACCTCTTATGGTTTCTCCATTTATGAATAGCTAGATGGTGTCTCAAAGGGTCAGACTGGCTGTGCATGGAGGAGTGTTGGTGCCAACACTTATGTATGGTAGTGAAGGTTGGGTATGACAGAAGAAGCATAAAAGTAAAATGAATGCCGTAGAGATGAGAGTATTGAGAAGTATGAGTGGATTGAAACTGAGTGACAAAGTAAGAAATAACGTGATAAGAGAACGTTGTGGTACAAAAGAAGATGTGGTGACTAAAAGTGAGAAAGGTATGCTAAGATGGTTTCGGGATGCAGAAAGAATGAATGAAAAAGACTGACAAAAGGAAATTATGAGTCAAGAGGGAATGCGAAAGTTGGAAGGACATTTTAAATAAGAGCCAGGTGAAAAGTACTCTAAACCGACGAACTTGTATGAAAGATCTAATGAGAATGAAAGAAGCGAAGGAGATAGCAAGTGGAAGGACGTGGATTCTGCCTAGCCCTTTGGAGATATCCCGATAAGTAGATAAATAATCGTCAAGTCATCTAAATAACTCCCAATGCCAAAAGAATATAGGAAATTCTGTCCTCAGTGAACATTTACATGGCTAAAGGAATATATACGCTTAATTTAAAGACAATCAAGCTAATAGTTTGGGAGATAATATAAAGAGTTGACTCTTTGTTGTATAAAATCCTAATTCTGTAAGACAATGTTTCAAAGATCATGTCTACTAATGACATGGTTTCTAAGCATCATATTTTAATAGTTATATGATTTAAAGTAAACGAAGTGCTAGGTTATAATTATCGAATTTATAAAAACGCTAAAATATGTAGGGCCGTTGATGTAAAAATATATTTAATTATAACCTTCACCATCCATCCGGGCTACCTATTATTATAATCATTGGCAATAATAGATATTATGACATCAAAACTTTCCGAATTGGCTCCCAAAATTTCATAACGGGCTATGTTATTGGCTACAGCGAAAAGTTTCCGGATCAAAATATCAAATTATCCCGTTGGCATTAACTTTACCAATATCGTCTCAAATATATTTACGAATAATACTTTTCTTGTGATGCAGAGAATAGCGTTTGACTGTAATTTCATCTGATGGTAAGTGAAAGCACAATTAATCTAATATGTATTATCAATATCAAAGTATTTTTTATTCAAGTAGGCTCTAAACACACTTTCGAATCATCAATAAAGCGTTCGTTGGTTACAAATCTACCATCGGTTTATAAAGTTGAATCCTATGACAAAAAACTGGCAAGAAACTAAGCAGTTACTCCTTTAACTATAGTTGTTATATTGTAATATTTTGCTGGAATCAAGTCCAATGCTAATGTTTATGGATTCTACAAAAAATTGTATGTTAGCTCAAATATTTGTTAGGGGTGGCTTTACTGGTAGTGGTATCTAACCAATGCCGAAGCCACAACCGAAGTTTGCTGATGAGCTAAGTACCATTAATCCCATGAGGTGAATGATATTGTTATTCTTTATATATCTACTTGACGATCCTGACTTTGACTACGATGTTTTTTTACATTTAATACACTTAAATATAAAAAAGCATTGATTATAACACAAAATGTAACTTATCTTAGGCCCTAAATCGAAACAAATCCAGCAAAATCCAAAGATACGAAGTCCATTGGTCACAAACATCGTTACAGGAGATTTTTACCGATTTTAATGGATCTTTTTTGAATGTTTTAGCATTGGAACAGCTTCGTGGGCTTAAACTCCCTTTTCTCATTAATATGAAAGTTTGTGTGATGATTTTTAAGCTTAAAAGCGTACTAATGATCGATGGACAGTTAAAACTATCTTAAAGTAATGTAACTAAGTTTGTTGTGAGATCTTTTCAGTACAGAGCGTTCTTTAATACCATTGGAACTAATATTTCACGACTCAAAAGTGATGTGAAAGCCTACTTGTATAAAGAATTTTGTGAATTTGAAAGACAGTTTTAACTTTAGAGTATGTAACAGTTAAATCAATTCGTAGAAATCGGATTTTTTGTTAATAAATTGCTTAAAACATTTACCGAAAGAAACCTTTTGCATTTTATAGTACGACATAATGATATAAACTAAATTGAGCTCTTGACAAAGTATTCAAAGAGTACAGTACTTCCATTAACGAGATGTATTCAGTTGTCTTCTTGAAAAATGTATGCATTTCTACAAACAGTATTTTAAAGTAATACTGACGATATAACTTTGTATCTTTGTCAGTGTAATATGAAGTCAGACGACAAATATCTATTTTCATTGTGAAGCACTCTTCTGTTGACGTGAAGTAAAACTTTTATTGTGCTTCTAATAGACTTTCATGTGTATAACCTATGTTCATATATATATAATTCTTATGTGCGTGTGTATGTCACTGAATTTCTTCTAAACGACTGGACCGATTTTGTTAAATTTTAATTAGCGTCTTCAGGTGGATATGGAATGGTTTAGATTTACAGTTCGATCCGATAAGTAACAAATTTCCCCATATATCCACGGGGTTAAGAACTACGCGGATGACACAGTCAGGATGAGCAAATCTATCTAATCTACAAAAAAACCCGATATATTTTTATTTTGTTGCATTTAGGAGAGAGGTTTCTTTTTAAGTTATTTTATTGCATTGTTTTTGTAAATTAAGAGATCGGTGAATATGAGTTCTACTGTCAACTAATACTTGGTGTTTGTTATGATTTGTCTAAGACCTTCGATTGTGTCCAGTATGTAACTCTGATCAGGAAATTACGTCGAAATAGCATGTCAGAAACATCATTAGACCCGATGAGTTCCTATTTAACCAATAGAACACAAAATGTTTGTGCTAAAGGAATGTTTTCAGATGGAACTGCAACGAAACTAGGTGTCCCACAGGGTTCCATATTAGGACCATTTTTGTTCCTCACTTACATTAATGACCTTCCTTATTTTGTTAAGGACGATCATGAGATAGATTTGTTTGCTGTTAAATGATAACAAACAGATTATGATGACGTAAACAACTCTATCAATAAAGTAGTACAATGGTTTGTTGCGAGTAATTTATTACTTAATGGGAAACAAACAAAATGTATTAAATTCACTTTGCCAAACATAAAATAAATTTAAACCCACCAACACTCAAAAAATCGACAAATAATCTAAATACTTAGTATATAATCATGGTATACACCTGGAAAAAATATATTTGTGGAATAGAACAAGCAACAAAATCACGAAAAATGTATATATTTTTAATTGATATGGGTTAAAATTAATAACAAATCTAATTGTTACCTTGTAATTTTTTTAAATATGACAATCATAATGATACTCGTTGCAATCGAAATTTCATGTCAACGAATTTAAGCTTTATGTCTGTTTAGAGAATACTTGGGCCTGGTGGCGGTTGGTGTTGCTTTTATTTAATGTCTTTCATATTTATTTTCGTTGCAATCAAGATTTCATATCAACAAAATTAAGCTTGATTCAATTAATTTTAATTACTTCATATCTATATCTGTGTACCCAATTAAAAAAGCAAGCATTCAAACATTGACTGTCCAAGACGAATCGTTATAAAAGGGTTTTTCACCTAAATTATTAATACCCCTTTGTAAAATACAAAGCAGTTCAGAAGCCAATTAAGGGGTTTATTTGATGGAATTTTTCTTTGTTTTAATGAACTTTATATCGTCTGGGAGGCATGAAGTTTGTTAAAGATCAAATGAGTGTCACCAGAGGATGAATGACCTCTTTCTTTGCATAATTATCCTTTACTAACAACCCGCCTCGACTTCACACAAGTTAATGGTAATAATGGAAAGAAAAATAGTAATTTATAGATCTTTTTAAGATATACAATTCGGTAGCATATTAATTTAATCTATCTCTAAAGGTTTAGCCAGCGTAAAAGTTAACACTTAAATAGTAAACGGCTAAACCTCACGTTACAAATCTTTAAGTTTTTCTGTATTAAAATATGAATGTACTATACATTTACCTTCCTCATGAATCACTCTATTAATTGCTGAAAACTACATTAAAATCTATTTGCTATTTTAAAAGATCTCAGCGTATAAACAGCGGAAGCGGTTTCTAATATACAGTTGAAAAAAAAGTGGTTTTTTAATCACTTATGTATAAACAAGCATTTGATTCTTTAGGCAAATGCTTTAAGTAACTATTTTAAATAGATAAAAATGAATACTATATACGTCTGTGTAACTTTAAAATTAGATTTTCAATTACATTGAACGTGACGATTTTTATAGAAGATAAAATGGATATAGTTCGTTCTTATTAAGAGGTGGACATATGCCATCGCTGACATTTTTATAGATCTATAAAAGAGGAATTATCCTGCCATAGAGTATTTTGTTATATCTCGAAGGGATTAGTCAGCGTTTTCGATAAAAGCCCTCAGGCTTAATATTTTTCCGATACTTGACGAATTAAATTATAGATACGATACTACTAACGACACCTTTGATAATAGGACGAAAAAAAACGATCCCGATAAAACAAATCCTATTTTAAAAACGTTTTTAGCATTATTTACGCTCCATCGTGTTAGTACAGCTAATTAAAATTATTGTTTCATAAAAAACCATTACATTACTAAAACAACCAAGTATGAAACACAAATAGCAATTATTAATATATTTGGAAGAAACTAGATTAAGAGAGTTATTTATATAATACTTGTCACATTTATACCAGAAAGCGAATCCAGGGAATCAAGGTTATTAAAATACTTACAGTTGGTGTAGTATTTCCTGTGCGAGGAGGCGGTACAGTATAAGAACTCATGTGCTTATGAAGGAGCTTTATCAATGGATTAGTTTCACCGCAGAGGCCTTTGAAGTCGTCCATGTCTATAGCCCAGGTCATAGCTCCAAGGTATCCCTTCTCTTTTATCCAGTTCATTTTTATTTCCACACTTTGAGGGTCCTCGTAACCCACCCATTGGGTACCTTTATAAGCGTAGGGGCATTTACCCTGCTCATCCCATTTTTTAGTCCATCCCATTTCAGGTTTGTCCACCTCTGTACAAATCTGTCAATAGTAAACAAAAAAAATATATAAAATAATTTTATCATACAAAAGAAGCACGCATGCGTATACAATTTGCGTGCGCACTAAAATATATTCGCAGGTTAACCATAAACATTTTGAAATTTCTGGAGACAATGTAACATTTTCGATAGTCAAAATAAGACCGAAATTACGAACTTTCGATAGAGTTATGATGAAAAATAATATTTTTGATATAACATACCTCATAATAAGCCCAGAATCCTGTAGCGTTGGTATAAGGAGCAGGGTCTCCACCACCGGCTTCCTTATTGATGTACGTTCCAAGTCCATAGTTGGTGTTGCCAGCAGAGAGAGTGAAAGACCGACCATAGAAAGGAACGCCAACCACCAGTTTGTTTGAAGGGCAACCCTTTTCCTCCCATAAGTTGAGACCATCGTTCTAGAACAGAAACTTTGTGTTAAGTATGTGATAAAAGATAATATATATCCTGAATTAATGGTATTATGAAGGACAATCTTAAATTTTATCAAAGAATTATAAAAGTGTTAAGAATAAATTCCAACTTTTTTGAAAATAAAATTAACCTAAGTTACACCTTATTATATCAGATATGTGCTAGTGAGAGGTCCGGCAAACTCGTCATTTATGTTTGTGTTTTAAAGATTAGTCAGAATATACAAACAGATAACAATAAAAAATTGTTACAATTACCTATTATACTTACATATGCATTCACCGAAATGCTGTTCAATTTCAGTTACAAACAGACATCCCAATTTCATTTATTTGGTAACATCGAAGCCAGCTACGTAATTTTAAATATATTGAGAATAAAAGACTGCTTACCACGTTCAATTTTTCATAAGCCCATTGGTCATGAGGACGTTTATATAGAGGAGAATGGACATCAGCAAAACCAGCCCAGTTTCCTCGGAGATCATATGACATCACATGGATCGCATCGAGCTCTCTGTAAAAATGTAAAATCTGAATAAATAACAGCCCAATAATGCCTTACACTTGGGCAAATCCATTCTCACTGGTGTTGAGTAATTGTCTTGTAATTTTGATGATTATATCATCCTATTTAACAATCGATGTTATAGTTTGTTTTTAATCTTATAGCTATTAATGCATGATACTTAAAAAAATATTATAAAGAATTACTGAAGTAGACAAACTTCTCAGCTTCAAATTAAGCCGAAGTTTTGAAGTAGTCAAACTTCTCTATTTCAAACTAAACCGCAGTTTTGAAGTAGTCAAAGTTCTCTATTTCAAACTAAGCCGACGTTTTGAAGTAGTCAAAGTCCTCTATTTCAAACTAAGCCAACTTTAAGAAGTAACCAAACGTTTCTTACTTCAAACTAAGCCGACATTTTGAAGTAGTTAAACTTATCTACTTCAAATTAAGCCGATGTTTTGAAGTAGTCAAACTTCTCTATTTCAAACTAAGCTGCCGTTTTGAAGACGTCAAAGTTCTCTATTTCAAACTAAGCCAACCTTATTAAGGAGTCAAAGTTCTCCACTTCAAACTAAGCCGACGTTTGGAAGTAGTCAAAAATAGACATAAGAGATTCCGTTGCATACATAAGAAGCTGATGCATGCTTTCGTAATAATATTTTTTTATGCCTTTCTTGCACTAAAAACTACAGTTATTGCTTTTCTTTTAAAGATACTGTATTCGGAATATCTAAATTAAAAGCTTTCTGTATTATTGCCAAGAAACTAAGCTCTAAATTACATTTTATAGCCATTTTATCTTCTATGAAATACGGAAAGTGCTTGCGTTTATAGTATTTATTTTGCTAGTTTGAATGAAGTTTATTATTACTTTACTAACGACAGGCCCCGTCTTCGCACGGCAGCTGTTATGATGAAAGCTCTCAGGGAACTTTATTTTTACAACACCTACAAGAAATTTCGTTGTATTTCAAACAATTTACATGCAACTTTAACAAATTATATATCAAATCCTTCCTCGAATCTCGCTCTATCTATTTGAGAAAGACTATGTTTTATAACATATAAGGATGATCCAGGAATTCGTTTTACACAACATCTAAAGTTACGACGAAATAGTGACGCTTTAATGAAATATATAGATTAAAACTGAATAGCATTTATGTCTTAATTAACGTTGAAACATCCTAAATCACATAAACGTTTGTTAAACTTCAACTTTTACCGCAAAAGTTAAGGGAATTCGAGTGCAACAAAGCCGATTGCCAACAAGTGTAATTTTCACGAACACAGCGTTCGACTCTCCAATATCAGTTCGTAAACTTCCACTGTAAACTATGGAAAAGCTACTCCTAACTAACCATCGATTTTAGCTCAATTACACAAGGATGTATAAAGTAACCGATTGGGTAATTCCCTATATATCGATTTATTTGTTTATTAGCTGTTTTTCGCCTGTTAAACTTTTTTTGTGGTTGGGAAAAGCGTTTACAAAATCAATCCCAATCTACGACCTGTTAGGAGGAAGAGGTAATGTGGAAGACCTTTCAATACCCACTAAAACCTAGCGGAACATCGCATTCCTTCCTGGTGTGCCGAATCAGTTCGACTGAGGATTCATGAAAGCTGGAGGAGGAGGTTAATGAGAGTCTATGTTATTTCAAGGAACTCGGGTTACTATTCATCATATTCAACAGATATTTTTAAAATTATCTCTGAGACGGAAAATATAACGACCTGATTAAAATAAATCATTTGTTTAAAACGTTTTGTTAGTATTATTTGCGCTCCATCATGTTAGTGCAGCTAAATGAAATGATAGTTTAATAAAAAATATATTACTAAAAAAAAGCAACAGTGAAACATACTCAGCTAACACTCGGGTCAAGGAATGCACGCGGCTGGCACCGGTGTGCGTGTAAATGAAATAACTAAACTGAGCGAATGTGCGAAAAACCGCGACTTTGAACTGACTTAACTTTGAACGCTCGAGTCAACGCCAGGGCGCGTCCTTTAATTGTTACTTTTACCCCACACTAGTACCGCCTTCGTGCGTTCGTTGACCCAAACGTCAGCTGATTGTGATTCATTGAGATTTTTTAGTAATGTATTTTTTATGAAATTATCATTTCATTTAACTGTAAATAACGGCATGACGGAGCGTAAATAACGGCAATAATTGGCAGGATCGATTTTTTCTGTCCCATCATCAGAGGCGTCATTAATACTATCATCTGTCTTCGTTTTCGGGAGCGGTCTAGTAACACTTTGTATATCTTGTATAAAACCACCATCTTCTATTGATTGCTTACTCAAATTGCAATTAAAATCGCCCTTAACAGCATTTAATAAAAATGTATATCTTTGAAGATATTAGAGATTTAAAAAGCGGCTGGCCGTACGTTTTGTAACACAAGTGACAAAGTTACACATTTAAACCTACGCAGACGAAGTAGGCAACTTACTGACAAAGATCAGGAACATGGTAACCCTCCATCAATCTAAAGGCAGCCATGGGTACAGCAGCAGTCAACTCCCAGCCCTTGCCAGCCCTGATGAAGGCTCTTCTCAACTCTTGAACCAGGTAGAGGAACTTGTCCTTATCAGAGAAGGAACCGCCACGATCCGCTGCACCAGGGTATTCCCAATCCAAGTCCAAACCATCGAAGTTGTACTTCTTAATGAACTCTGTAAGAGTGACCTATGGTTTTATATGCGCTTTAAAGTTTCCACAATGTATAAAATTCTGATAGTGCTTGTTATCTTACTATTATGAAACGGCTCAACCGATGTTTATGAAACTTTATGTGTATATTTTACAGATCTGAGAATAGGTCTTAAAGTATATTTCATCCTCCTATCCCTGTACTTCAAAATTTAAATCGCGATATCAAGCTGCTGGGATCAGATAGTAATAGGAAGAAAAAAATCTAATGCTCTTTTTTAATTCAGTCACTTTTTCTATACTATACCAAAAGTGAATGAAATTACTTTTTGAATTACAAATTTTTAACGGAATTAGCTTTCAAATAAAAAAGAAACCTTAAATTCGATTGAACCAGTCGAAAGTTCTGAGGTTACAAACCTAAAATAAATGTAGTCAAATTGACAACCTCCTCCTTGCTAGTTGATTAAGATGTGAGAAAGATGATGAAAGAAGATGTGTAGAAACCATAAGAGATAAACGACCCATTACCAAGTCAGCCCGCTTTTATCCAAATTATATCATTCTTACCATCAGTTGAGCTTAGAATCAAGGGCTAACTATCAAAATAAAAAGAAGCAGCGTTATATGCTCTTCAAAAAGTAATTTAAAGGACGTGCGTACAAAGTACACAAGTTAGAAGTGAAATTTCTTTGGCAAGCTAATTTTTAAGTCTTATATTTATACAAATCTAGTACTTTAGATTTCCGAGACTTAGAGGGACGGAAAAAGGAAGATATGTTCGGAATTTAATTAATTTAATTGTCATTAAAATATTAAAAGTGTTGAAAATTAATAAAAACTATCAGGCCCGACAGACTTTGAAATGTGGCAGATTTCGGTTTTACGAATGATTTTCGAAATGAAATTATAGCAGTACTAAATATGTATAGTAAAAGTGTCTTCAAAAAGATTTGGAATGTGGCAAATTTCAGTTTTTCGAATGATTTACGAAATGGAATTACAGCAGTACTAAATATGTATAGCTCTTACATTTTTGTAACTATTAATTTTGGTCGGTCGGTCGGTGTGACTATTCAATTTTGAACTTTGTGGAGCGGTAATAAAGTGCAAATTGACTCTTTGACGTTAGGAACACACCTACATTGCTTAGATAACAGTGAGTACTTGTAATTTATTATAAACTTTATTGAATTGTAATAAAGATCAAATTGACTCTACATTTTATTTAGAAAACGTTTGTATGGGAAACAGAAAAGGGCTGTTATTAAGGTTTTCCCTTGCAATTATTCGACTTTTCTGCCCGTAAAAACCATCCTTGGGCTTCAACGAACATTTTAAAAAAGAATTGACAAAATTGACGCAAGTGTTGTTGACTTATGCGACATTTTGCGATTCATTTTGATATTATAGACGATTTATTACAATTATGTTAATTGTTATTTTTGAATTAAAATGGCACATGTTATTTGTAAATATTAAAACTACCTAACCTTCGAACGAGTTAGCATAAAAAACGCTGCGTAACTTGGTCATGCTAATCACACGTTTCATCCGAAAAAAATGTACCCTCAAGCGCCTAAAGAAGTTTCACTTCAAAAACGAATATCTAAGTCTATTTATGCATATATTCTACTATTATTTCCATACATGGTATATGCAAATAGGACATTTGAATGCCAAGATCTGTATATAAAAATTCCCGTTGCTCCCGCCGCAGTCACGTCCTAATGCAAATTCTACATATTATTTTAATCACATACCTCACTAGCTTCACAATACAAAGACCATGCATTCTTGTTTAGAATTGCATTTTCTACACAAATATTTGTTTATAAACCGAAAGTTTACGAAATAACTGACTTTGGAATCTTGTTATTTAAACATTGACGAGATACTTTGACTATAATATTTGTTTCTAACCTAGTTTTTCAGAATTTAGAAAGGGTTTTTAGATGGTTATGAAATAGGAGACGAAAGCTCATATAGAAGTTGGTATTCACTAAGTAACAACTTACATTTCTAATTGAATAGTTTAGAAGAGTCTCTACCTTAGAAGACACTCTGGAAGATCTCAATGCAATGCTCGATGACCTCATCAGAGCTTTTCAACAGGTGGAACTAAAAATGAACATGGATAAGACAAAAGTTATGTCCAATATCTATGTTCCGCTCCACCCAGTCAACGTTGAGAACTCACCACTCGAAATTTAGACGAGTACACATACCTGGGACATATAGTCCAGCTAGGTAGGTCCAATTTCGAGAAGGAGGTTAAACGCCGAATCCAACTCGGTTGGGCGGCGTTCGGAAAATTACGGCAGATCCTTTCGTCCAATATCCCTCAGTGTCTGAAGATAAAACTCTTCGAACAGTGCGTGTTGCCAGTAATTTGCCTAACAATGAAAATTTACTTAGGTATAAGCTCAATATGACAATGTACAATTTGTGTACATACAATAAAAAATTTCACCTCATTGACTTTAGCAAGTGTGCTAATTCTTATTATAGTATTTACAAAGATAGGTTCTACCTATCCAATTATTTTAAACGACAGATAGCTATTTCGCTATCATATTTATTTACAACTTTAGCCAAGAACTTGGCTAGTAGACATGCTCCTATTGAGCATAATAATAATATTGACATACCCTTGGATATAAATCCAAGTAATATTGTTTTAAACATATTATAAAGACAACGGAGAATTCCTCTTGCTTAAAAAAGAAAAATTGTCATAAGGATTGCCACACGTTAGATTCAGTGAATGAAAATTTAGATAATAGCTTTATCAGCCTGGTACACCAGAATATCCAATGTATTAAAGGTAAAGTGCTTGAAATTGAACTTTTTTTAAATAATTTTAATATAGATGTGTTATGTATTACAGAACATTGGCTAAAAAGTTATGAATATGTATTTAGTTTTGGTAACTACCAGGTTGGTAGTTCGTTCAACAGAGTATCATCCATACATGGGGGCTCATTAATTTTAGTAAATAAAAAATTGAAATTTAAGGAACGTACAGACATAGTGAGCCTGTCTGTTGAACGGACGATAGAGCTGGCATCTATTGAATTAGAGCAGTTTGTTATAGTAACGGTGTATAGGCCCCCTTTGTCCAATTTTGAAGTTTTTGAAAAATTAATGGACCAGGTACTGTTCATAATGTCGAATACAAACAAAAAATTAGTAGTATGTGGAGACTTTAACATTAATATCTTAGAATGTAGCTCTTCAAGCATGAAACTGTTAAACCTTTTTAACGCTTATAAATTATCTAATATGTTTATGGAGCCTACGAGAATAACCTCTTCTAGTGCCACTTGTATAGATAATATATTTACGAACATAAATCCAACTGAGAAAAAGATAATTAGTAGTTTAGATTCGGATCACTGTGGCCAACTCATTCGCTTTCCAATTCCAAAGAAAAATGTAAATAAACGTAGAATAACTTTTGTGCCAGTAACAGCTGACCGTATTGGAAAAATGAGATCAGCCCTAATTTCGAACTGCTATATAACTGATTCTTCTAATCCAAATGAAATATATAATAACTTTTTTTCCAAATTTAATCAAATATTTAACTCAATATTTAAAAGTAAATCGATCACTCTTACTGACACAATGGCGTTCAGTGAATGGGCCACGGTTGATTTGCATAAAAGTAGGCAAAAGTTGTATGAATTGTATGCTGAGCGTCAGTACAACACTAGTGTAGAGTTCAGGGATTATGTGAGATTATTTTCCAAGGATTTCAAAAAGAAATGTGTTTTTGCTAAATCGCAACACATAAAATGTAAGATAAAAAATAGTACTAATATAATTAAAACAACTTGGAAAATAATTAATGATGAAACAGGAAAAGCAACTCCGCGTTTTGATGAATTTCATTTAGATTTAGAGAATAAAAAAATTTCGTCAGACTTAGAGGTTGCTAATACTTTTGAAGAGTTTTTTACAAAAATTCCTGTCTCAACTACGAAATCACTGAACTCCTCACCTTCCATTGCACTCTCTTGGCTAGCTGATAGCTTGCCCCAATGTCATAGTACTTTTAAATTCAGTCGTGTCGATGCCTCTGATGTTATTAAGTCATTTAATTTAATTAATAACAAAAAAACTAACGATTTGTGGGGTTTGTCAGTTAACCTTGTAAAATCATTAATTGACATCGTTGCACCAGACATGGCGGTAATTTTTAACAATTGTGTAGATTGTGGTGTATTTCCTGACTTAATGAAGTACAGCAAAATAATACCGATGTTTAAGTCAGGCAGTACTTCGAACCCTAGTAACTTTAGGCCAATATCGGTTCTCCCAACCTTTAGTAAAATATTTGAGAAAATAATGTTGAACCAGTTGCTAAAACATTTCAAAAAATATAATTTATTACATAATAAGCAATTTGGCTTTACTCGAGGTCGCTCGACTACCGATGCTGGCGTACAGTTATTACTCAATATCTACGAGGCCTGGGAGGATTCACGTGACGCGCTTGGCGTTTTCTGTGATCTGTCTAAGGCCTTCGATTGTGTTCAGTATGAAACCCTGATCGGGAAATTGCGACACTATGGCCTCGCGGGCACAGCATTAGACCTGATGAGTTCATATTTAACCAATAGAACGCAAAAGGTCTGTGTCAATGGCAAGCTTTCTGCGGGGTCTGTGACAAAAATGGGAGTCCCACAGGGTTCCATACTAGGACCATTTCTTTTCCTCATTTATATCAATGACCTTCCTTACTTTGTTAAGGGTGATCATGAGATTGTTCTGTTTGCTGATGATACTTCGCTGTTGTTTAAGATTAATAGGCGACAAACAAATTATGACGACGTAAACAGCTCTCTCAATAAAGTGGTACAATGGTTTGAAGCTAATAATTTATTGCTCAACGCAAA
>JACTOM010000051.1:1170594-1294186 GCA_015832385.1 Elymnias hypermnestra
CTCGTAAACTATTGGCAATACTTACCAACTACACTTCTTACGAAGGTCATTCTTGAGGGTTTCTGCGCCACCATGTGGGAGTACTTCGCGCCCCCTTCAGCCCATCCACCCACCGCCACCATAAACTTTTTATCCGGATGGGTCTCTCTTAACGCCGTAAAATTTCTGAATCCATTTTTCTCGACATCCAACTGAAAGAAATATTTATTCTTTGAACTTTATACGGCCTTAGAAGCAGAGGTCCTGGATTGGATTTTTGGCAGGACTATTTTAGGAAACATCTGGACAATTTGGACTGCCGGGCCCTTTAACCAAACAAACTCTCCAGCTTTATAATTTTATTATAGATATCCCGACATTTTATCATGGATGAACATGTTCTTAAATAAAATAATATACGTATAGACGTCCTCTCTAGCGCAATGATGGAAAATATAGGAAATTGCATTTTCTAATTCCTCCAAAACGGGTGGGAGGCATCGGCCGCTGATACTTACCATTAAATGTATATACAAGTATGTAAGTTTTTATCTATATGTTCATTTCTGAAACTTCTACAGCGATTTTAGTTAGTTTCACTGGCAGATAGCTAGTGTTAAAGGAATTAAGTAGTTTTATTTGAGAAAAAGTCACGGGTTACACTCCTGGGCAGGTACCAGTTTGTTCTCTTTCTAAAATATCCTGTTATTTTGAGATATATACACCAAAAACGTAGTGGGCAGTGTAGAGAGAGAGAGAGAAAGAGAGAGAGAGAGAGAATACACTGTATTGTATACCATAAACAATACTTACAATAGATACCATAACTTAATCATAGGGTACAAAAAGGCGGCCTTATCGCTAAGTAGCGATTTCTGCCAGGCAACCTTAGGGTTAGATAGATTTATTACGGAAATGGGTAGGTGGTATATAAAAGGTGTAGTATATAGATACATACAAAATACATACTAATAAACAATATTTACATACAAACCCAAAAATACATATTATAATAAACGAATATATATGTCGGAGGGCAGATATCTATGGAACGCTGGCGCCATCTATCGGCGTAAACAGAGTCAACGGTGGCAGTCCGGCGGGAGTCACTCGACAGTTGTCGAGTAGCGCTCGACCGGAGCAGTCAACTGTTGAAACTGTCGCGTTCCTAGCTATTAGTGATAATGAGTTTGTGTAAATTGATATGGGGAACATTAAGTGATTGAACATTATAAACCGAGTCAATTAATAAACTGTTTGATTGCACCAACAATACCCATGAACGCCCACAGAAAAAGAAATTAAATATTGGATCCAATGAATAACGATGTCGGCGGAGAACCCTACGCCCCTGTGCTTTATGCTTCTCGGTTCTCTCTTATTCTCCGACATATATAAGTATAGTCGTCGTCTAAGTGCACAGGGAGAGGTAGTGAACCTTGACGAGGTTTTTAAAAACATTAAAAGAACTAGCCTCTCTGATTGTATCTCGATCTCCAGAGATAGCTCATTCCAGAACTCGATCCCCTGTACCGCAAAGAATTGCCCAAAGAACATACTTTTATGGGGAATAATATTTAGTTTAAGGCTCCGGGATGGCCTTAAACATCTTCTGTTCGAATCATTAAAACTAAAATGTTCCTTCAGATAAGCTGGAGCAACAGGATTAAATAACACACAGTACAGAAGGGAAACAATATGCAAAGCGGAGAGTCTATACTGAAAAAACCTTTGTCCTATGAAGCCTATGACCAGTGGAATGGTTATAGGTTGTTGTATAACTCTTTTATTATAGGAATTGATGGAAATTGAAGTTGCCGTATAAAAACTTTCTACTTTGTCAGTTAATTAGACGTATGTACTGATTTTGGTTTTACGAGGATGGCGGTGAACGTGTAAAAGTAAGTCATAAACTCTTTGATGAAAGGTGAACTCGAATAGCTCAAGTTTCTATAAGCCCCATGGACATAAAATTCTTACTGAAATTGACATTAACTTTAATTAAAATAATCCTGTTTTGTAAGCAAAAAAGCTCGTCAAAATGTACTACCTTTCTCTGTAGTATTAAACAACGAGGTTTATATGTATGTATCTGTTTATTTATTTATATAATTGAAGGTATTATACATTTTAGACCCCCCTATTTCTTAACAAAAATTCTCTAACCCTTAAGGTTGACTGGTAAATATCACGCTTTAGCGATAAGGCTTCTTATACCCTAAAGTTAAGTTATTGAATATATTTCCTGGATTATTTGTGGCGTACATGAAAGCATATTCTCTCTCTTAATAATTTAGCCTACCATTGTTTCTAAAAGCTATCGTTTTAAAATCTTTCTGAAGAACTACTGATTCGACTTGCAAAAATGATTTAATGTTGAATAGTCTGTTGTTCGATAAAAGCCATCAAAAATTACGTCACGACTTAACATTAATGAAAAATAACTAAAAGAATCTACCGTAAACCTAGCATAAATAATGGCCTTAAAATGATGTTATAGATAAACTATACAAATATCATTAATTTACGTAAATATGACGTAATTATTACATTATTCACGTTACATTTACATCATATGTACGTCACATACATTTCGTAATATTTCGTAAGTCTAACGATGACAAATATCAAATAATGACTCATAACTGACTCACATCTGACTTATTGTCTAATACAGCATAACATTTAGGCAGTACCTCTAATTCTACCTGGTTGAAACGATAAGGCCACCGTTCAGTACTTTTTTCTATTTAAATTGTTTTTTGTTTATTTTTCTTGTGTGGCGTAGAACAAACAATTATCTATTTATCTATTATTTTGAGGTCAATTTGATGTAAACCTGTTTACTGGGTATTGAATCCTCACCTCAGGGTCAATGATCAGGACTTCACTGCTCTCCGTGACACCGATGAAGGAGTAGATTATATGTGTACACATGTCTACTGGTATATCTTCAATACCGTACCGACCAACACCCGGCCTGTACACCGCCCAGTTGCTAAAGTAGCATACTATACGCGCTCTGCTGTCCGCTGCTAAAATATAAAAAATAAACGTATAATATAAACTGAAGAACGTTTAAACTATGCACTTATATACCTACGTAAGATAAGTTTCTTTTTTTTGATATGAATACCTCTTTGAAATACCATTCATAGGGACGCAATTCAAAAAACCTAATGATAACAAATCGGGGATACTGTTTAACATTGTAACTACATATCTATAACCTCCATCGGAAGTTCAATTACACCGCTAAATAACAAAAGAATCAAAGCATTCATTACGTTTTAAATATTTATTTACAAATAAAAAAAGCAATCGAACACAACAAAACAAAAACCACAACAGTTTACATTTGAATCTCTCACTATTCCGTTTGCTATATATTAAAAATTAATGCAAAATTTTGATATAGAGATTCTTTTTTATCCAATTATATTTATTTTAATATCGTATATGAAGCCTAAAACATCAAGCCCCCAAAAACCATTATACTCTAGTCTAAACTAAAATCCCCTTTTACGTATGTGAGTTTCTTTGCCTGAAATTTTTTAAATTATTAAAAGGTTATTGCTTGACCACCACCATACCTGGTGATATCCAAGTGAACACATGGCCTTAACATGATACATAAATCAAACATAGATCATCAAATTTACGTAAACATGACGTAAAAGTGACTTTGTTTACATCATAACATAAATTACTTACACCTTAATTGTGACTCAGTGTTTTAGTGCTATTAGTCTTTTATTTTGTGTGAAAAAGTATATTTATATATTGTATATTAACTGATTTAACAGCCCAATATATAAATACTCTAAAGCTGCATATCCTGGGTGTTCCTCCTCTCCTGGGTTATCATTTTTCATTTTTGTTTGAGGTAGCCTACACCCATTAGTGGATTCTACTGTATTTTAAGGGATTGAAATAAAAATAATTGACTCTACCAACGTCTTAAAGTAATTCCTGATCGATTTGAATGACTTTTTTATAGAAAATAAAGAGAGTTGAGTAATTGGTAAGATAATTATTATATAAACTCACATTCAGCATAAGTTAATGCAGCCAGGACGGCCAACGTGGATAGTAACACTCGCATTATGGCCTGCAACAAAGAAAATAATATATTAATTACCTCCATAAACATATATATCATTTTGCCCACATTGTTCTGGATATCGTGAAAATATGGAGAAGTTTTTAAGTAGACGCTACATAACGAAAGGATTAAGTAAGATAAATTGTAAATCTATTATTATATATATATCCTAATCCTATGGGAATATGGGGAACCACGTTCTTACTTAAAGTCTACATCATTGATACTTTCGTTACTACAGAATTGTTAAAGTTGACCCAGGCGTTGTTGAGTTATGCGCTTACTTACACATTTTGCGATTCATTTTTATATTATAGATTCGTCATTTGAGATTTTAATAAATTATTTGTATTAATTTTCGATACAGTATTATAATTACAATTAAATTCACTAAATTTCTAACATATCTTCCTTTTTCTCCCTCCAAGTCTTGGAAAACTAAAGTTTTACATTTGTATAAATTTGGTTTTTTAGAGCATAGACCCACCACGCTGCTCCACTGCGGATTGGCAGGCATAGTACACAAGTGCACTTTCTATTCCTTCACTCTCATAGTCCGATGTGACGGTAATCCGACACAACCGGAGAGAGAGATCGGGCGCAGGACCGATGGCTTTACGTGCTCTCCGAGGAACGGGGGTGGATCACACCGCCAACTTCCCAACTTCGGGCAAATATTGAGAAAATCTTAATAGAAAACTCAATATCCATTTTTGGATTGGCCCGACCCGGGACTCGAACCCAGGACCTTATGTAGTCGAACATGCTAACCACTAGACCAATTTGGCAGTATAAATATAAATAAGACTTAAATTACTTTGCCAAAGAAGTTTCACTTCTGACAAGTGTACTTTTTACGCACGCACTTTTAATTTTTTTATATGAAAGTTATACGTAAGTATATATACAAATATATTGAAAACAGTTGTTAAAGACTTTTAAGCTCCTTTTTATTTGGCTGCTAGGGTCAATTCCAAGTGATTGATTGCGATGGGATTTGTCAGGAGATATTAGCCTAATGTACCGTATATATTGATTTACTATAGTGAACTGTTAGACAGCGTGAAATAGGTACCCATTAGCTTAATGATGCGAGTACTTGTTTGACTAACAGAGGCCCCGGATTCAATTCCCGACAGGGTTATCTTAGAAAAAGTATTTTCCAATTTATCCATCGCAGATCCCAAGACATGTCACTGTAGTGTCTAAGTAACAACTGCCTCATTGGTCTAGCGGTTAGCATGATCGACTACAGACATGAGGTCCTGGGTTCGAGTCCCGGGTCGGGCCAATTCGAAATAGATATTGAGATTTCTGTTAAGATTTTCTCAATATTGCCCGAAGTTGGGAAGTTGGCGGTGTGATTCACCCCCGTGCCTCGGAGAGCACGTTAAGCCGTCGGTCCTGCGCCTGATCTCTCTCCGGTCGTGTCGGATTGCCGTCACGTCGGACTACGAGAGTGAAGGAATAGAGAGTACACTTGTGTATTATGCCTGCCAATCCGCAGTGGAGCAGCGTGGTGGGTCTTTGCTCTAAAAACCCTCCCTCGTATGAGTGAGGAGGCCTATGCCCAGCAGTGGGACGTTAATGGGCTGCTACTTACTAAGTAACTTTGTTAAAAGAAAGTCGATCGAAAAATCATATTACAAGTTGCAAGAGTTAGAATTGCTCTAATTTGATATACATCACGCCTCATTCCCATAGGAGTAGACAGAGACCACATTCTTCCACTTGCCACGATCCTTGCATATCTCCTTCGCTTCTTTCATTCTAATCAAACCTTTCACACAAATTCGTCGGTTTAGAGTACTCATGACCTGGCCCTTATTTAAAATGTCGTATATTTGGGCCAGGAACATTCGCTCTTGACTCATAAATCCTTTTTGAGTCTCCTTTCATTCATTCTCTCTGCGTGCCCGAACCATCTAAGCATACCTTTCTCAATTTTGGTCTACATATTTTTTATACCACAACGTAAATATGATATTGTAATTATGATGAAAAAAAATACATAAAATACCCCACTGAGTGTAAGTCGTTCTTTAATACAATCATCACTCATACATTAGAATTAGTGTGTGGAAAAAGAAATATATTTGAGACGATTCAAAAGTGGTGTATTTTGCCTACTTGAATAAAGGTAGTTTGAGTTTAAACTAAGCGTATAACTTTTCCAGCTATGGAAGTTTAAACAGGTTCTTTTTCATTATTAAAAGGTTACATCTTGACTGTCATCACACCTGGTTATAACAAAGTGAACACATGACCATAAATCAAACAAAGATCATCAAATTTACGTAAACATGACGTAACAGTGACTTTATTAACGTCATATTTTATGCACCTATTATTTACGTTGCAGTTTTTTTTATTACTGTCAGATTAGCGCATGACTGTGATCTCACCTGATGGTAAGTGATGATACGGTCTAAGATGGAAGCGCGCTAATCTGTTAAGAGGCGATATACCCCTTACGGTTTCTACACAGCATCGTACCGGAACACAAATCTCTTTGTTTGGCGGTTCGTTTTTGCTGGTAGGGTGGTAACTAGCCACGGCCGAAGCCTCCCACCAGTCCAAGTATATAACATGTGCGTCATTGGTCTAGTGGTTACCATGTTCGGCCAGTCATGGGGACCTGGGTTCGAGTTTCGGGTCTGGCCAATTGATATTGAGTTTTCTATTAGGATGTTCTCAATATTTTCCCGAAATTGGGAAGTTGGCAATATGCTCCAATCACGTGTCTTGGAGAGTACGTTAAGCCGTCGATGCTGGCCTTATCTCTCATCGGTCGTGTCGGATTCCCACCACACCGGCCTATGACAGTGAAAGAATAGAGAGTGCATTTGCCAAACCGCAGTGGAGTAAGCAGCGTGGTAGGTCTATACACTAACAACCCTCTCTCCTATGAATGAGGAGGCCTGGGCCTGGCAATGAGACGTTAATGGGCTGCGACTTATTTTTTTTGTATAACATAATTAATGTTAATTTCCAATTTGTTTATACCAGAAATGGTGGAAAGCTGTGGCAGTGGTTAATTACAATAAGAAGTAAATTACTATTTATTCTTTATTTAACGTAATTAATAAAGGTTTTACTAATGATAAATCTGTAAGCATCTTGACATAAATGGACTAGATTATTCATTTGCAATTTATAAACATTTTTATGAGATAGTTAAGATCGTTATCACATAAAAAGCAATAAAGTAGAATATCATCAATGATTAAAAAAAATAACTCAGTATTGATCATCTTATCCTTATATGGTATATATAATAATCATGTAAACACGTTGTAATGTTTTATGTATGTCTATTGTCATATATAAATATGTAATATAAAAACACAACCTTCTAAAACTCGTAACATAGAAAGAAATCATTAAAGCTTTTCGTGAGCTTTGAAGAGTAATCCTAAAATACTTATATTCATATTATTATTAATATATAGATTTTACTTTACAACGAATATATATCTAACGAAAACACTTTTAAATTCGTAGCATCATTTACACAGAATATCCGACATTAGTCAATTGAAATATACTCTACAAGTATTGAAAAAATCATGATTTCAGGAAGGTATCATTAGTATCCTTGGAATATAAGCTAACTCACCAGTCGTAGACCTAGTTATAAGGGTAGCTACGATTTTCTTTAGATTGACATTTATAAATTCGTTATATCTTTTGAATGGAATGTCCAATTTCAATAATTTAAAAACTATTTTACAGCAAGTAAAACGGTCTTTAATAAAATATTTAATAAAATAAGGATTCATTTATTATTATGAATAGTATGGTCTGATTATTGTCGGCACGTGTATACAATTTTTTAAATGTACAAAAGTAGTTATAGTGGCATAACTACAACAGTAAGACATATGGTATTATGGGTTTTTTGTAGATATTAATACATTCTATAATATTGTAGAACATTTTTTTTGTTCTACCCACAATAATTTCCCCAGTACACTCGATCAAAGACTCTGTGTGACCAATTTTTTCACACTTTGGTTTACATTAATGTATTTTTATTAGGGATCTCTACTTTTTTTTAGAAAATAATATAGCCTATGTTGCACAGTGAAAATGCAGCTTTATATGTATTCACAAATATTTCCTCTTTATAGTATTAGTTTCGATCTTATCGTAATTTATTGTTGCCTAAGTATTCGCGATACTATAGCGTTACATGTTCAAGCGTTTCAGCTCAATCTCATTTAATACAAAGGTTATTAAAAATCCTAGTTGTAAACATGGCATAATGAGTATCACAACTGTCCTTTAGCATATACTGGAGACTAGAGCGGGTCAGTAGGCGGACAGATGTAGATCTGGTACCGTTAAGATAATCCCGTTATAAACTAGTACTAGCAAACTAGATATTTGTTATCGCTCTTCGTGAGGATTGTCAAAACACATATTATAATATTCTGGTTTATTAAAAATATATTCACCAAAAGAAAGTAAGTAGCAGCCCATTAACGTCCCACTGCTGGGCACAGGCCTCCTCACTCCGAGGAGCGAGTGTTTTTAGAGTATAGATCCACAACGCTGCTCCACTGCGGATTGGCAGGCAAAGTACACAAGTGCACTCTCTATTCCTTCACTCTCATAGTTCGATGTGACGGGAATCCGATAAGAAGAGAGGTCAGGCGCAGCACCGACGGCTTAACGTGCTCTCCGAGACACGGGGGTGGATTACACCGCCAACTTCCCAACTTCGGGGAAATATTGAAGAAATATTAAATAGAAAACTCAATATTGATTTTTGAATTGGCCCGACCCGGGACTCGAACCCAGGACCTCATGTCTGTAGTCGAACATGCTAACCACTAGACCAATGAAGCAGTTAAAGAAAGTGAAGACACTTATTGTGCAGTTTCACTTAGTGCAACATTTCCTAAAGCATCACCTAGCTCGAGGACCCCTTAGTTATAACTAGCCCATAAATTTACCTAGAGGATATATAAAGATTATAAAAGATTGTTGGAATCACGTATAAGCCCGCTTCCATTTGTGACGTGAAGGTGATTAGCGTCACGAAGATATGCAGCGTTTTTTTTTGCGAATTCGTTTAAAGGTTAGGTAGTTTTAATGTTTACAAATAATAAGTGGCATTTTTATTTTCAATTCGTCATTTGAGATTTCAATAAATTATTTGTATTAATTTTCGACGTATTTAATAATTTCATGACAATTAAATTTATAAAATTCCTAACATATCTTCATTTTTCCCTCCCTCTAAGTCTCAGAAATCTAAACTTTTACATTTTTATAAATATAAAAAAAACTAAGAAAATTATTTTCCAAAATAATTTCACTTCTGACATGTATACTTTGTACGCACGCACTTTTAACTTTTTTAATTACTGACAGGTTAGCTGTATAGAATAAAATTGAAACATCTAACGTCACAGCCCGAGTCAACGACCTCGAGCTGCCCGCGCGCTCGCAGTTAGCGTCGGCCAGAGGTCATTGACCCGGGCTGAAACAGCTGTTCCAATTTTGTATTTCAGTGCTGGTTTTTATAATAAAGTAATGTATTTTTTACAAAACTGTACTAAGATCATAGGGCGTAAATAATGCTAATAAAACGTTTTAAAAATATAACTTTTTTTGTAATTAGGATTGAATTTTTTTCCGTCCCACCATCAAAGGTGTCATTAGAACTATCATCTGTTTTCGTTTTCACGAGCGGTCTACTAACACCAGGTATAGTGTTCAAAAACTAATGATTTTGGTCGATAAATATGGTAATTATAACTTTATTTAATCCAAAATTCATATTCAATGTTTCGGACTGTCTATTTGTTACATTATCTCTAAAACAGCTGGACCTATTTTGCCGAAACTATCATTCTTTGCTTATTTTCTTTAAGGATTGCTTCAAAGCTATAAGACTGCCTATTGTGCGACACTATTAATCTTGTTTAGGTTTCCTTTTATGTATCTCTTTGAGGAACGCTTCAAAGCTATAAGACCGCCTATTGTGCGACATATTTAATCTAGTTTAGGTTTCCATTTATGTATTTCTTCTTTTTATGTATGCTGTAGCTTAATAAATTAAACTTAATAAGTATTTTTATGAAAGTTTTTTGGCAACCCTATTTAATGCAAATGGCTTCATTCGCACCGTGCTTGTAAAATGTATAGCTTATTAGCATTTGGATAATGCGAGGATTTTATACGTCTACTTTATTTTGTACGTCTTGTTTATTATTGTATGTGCTTTCACGTTTTATTGTATACTCAAATTGTCACCGTAAATAATTCATTGCCCTACATATTATAAACTAATTCTACTTTCTGTCTATACGCCATAAGCTGAAAAACTTCTTAACAGATTTTCATGCGATTAAATAGATATAGATGTGTTTATTTATTTTATATAGATAGACAGCTTCCTTATTCACGCTTCATAACACACGCTTGGGGAGTAAGCTGGTGTATGCCTAAAGAGACCGTTACAAAAAGTGTGATCGATGCTAGACGAACTGACGACATATATTCGCAGCTATCTCAAAAACTACTGAACGGATTTTCATTTAGTTTTCACTAATAGATAGATTGAGCACTGAGGAAAGTTTCTGTATATATATTGTCAAGGTTTTCATTTTTGCATTATTTGGTTTGCATTAATTGGTTGAAATATGACGTTTGTTGGAAATGTCGGATAATATCCAACCGCCTGGGAGCTTTCATCGGAAATGGTATTTTATCCCTTGGAGATACAAAAAAACAATGTGTAGTAGGGCGATACCGCTTTTATAGGTCTATAAAAATCTTCGATGGCATATATCTACCTTTTAAAAATAACTCACTACATCCACTTTATCTTCTTACATCAAATTATTTTGTTTGATAGACGAAGGCACGAAGGCAGTCCGTTATAGGCACCAGTTTGTGCTTATTAAATAACAATTCCAAAGTTTTTATTTATATTTTTAATATATTTTCATTTCAAACTATTGGTTAACAGTCTCCCTTAGCTTTTAGTGGATAATATATCCTTGAACTATTATTTATCTAATTATCATTGCGAAAATATGTACAACTGTGTATATTGAAACCTACAGTAAAGGATATAACAGTTACTTCTTTATGTAATTAATGGAAGATGTCCATAAGTATGTAGTTTAATGAAGCAAAATGGTCTTATAAATCGATGAACGCCGATTAAGCCGAGGGTAAACGAAAGCGCGGAACAAGCGATGGAGAGGCGCGACCAGCCTAAGCGTTTCGCTTGTGATGTATCTATTTCTCTTCTAGTCTATGCGTACGAATTGAAGAGAGTTCGCAACAGCTCATAACCTTCAATTCAATTCATAAACTTATGACGTTATAACGTAAAGTTATCGTCCGTAAACTGAATTTACAGATAACCATATTTTTTAAATAGATTATCTTAATAGTATCGATTAAGCATCATTAAAATTTAGAGCACATATAATTGAATCAAGAATGTAAATGTATTTAAATTATGCCTCGAACTGCGCGTGTTTATATAAAACCACCCGTCAGAAACAAATCACGGTCCGTTATAGAATAGAGCGAATTTATTTATATTAAGCGGTAGGGTTGGCTAACACACTGTTATCTCCTTTGTCATACATTAAAAAAATGTTAAATAAAACCCAATACCCCCTTAAACTCCTTTTTCCCTATCTATAACACCGATAAATGGCGGTATATCCCTTCCCCGCTGACTTAAATGTTAGAGACTGACTATCGATGCGAGAGGGTTCAGCACAGCAATCACCAGCCCGCTTGCCAAGCGTAGTGATTATTGGCACAACCACGATGATGAAGACAAGGCAGCAACGGCCCCTAGTCCCCGGCAGCCCCGCAATTTCTAGCTCTGGCAAGAGTTATGATATCAGCGGATGCAAGAAATTCTGCTGCCAAACCCGACTTCACCTAGATTTTTGACCGATGGACGTTAGGGCGCGAAGGTACTGGAGTGGCGATCCCGCACCGTATGTCGCTGGTAGTCGCCGGAGCCATCCGGTGCGAGATCTGGCCTTATGGACGTCATTACATTACGTGAGACCTATGTCCAGCCAAAGATCGTCCATCGGTTGAAGCGACGACGACGATGTAGAAAGGAGTAGTGATGATAAAATTGTAATTCACACGTAGGACAAGGTAAAAAACATTGCATCAATTGTGGCACTGCAACACATGCCCTTTTGGCGGTTGCAAGAATCGGAGACGGGATGCCTGATAGTGACGAGGATGAGAAGAGTCCTTTTGGATAGAGTCTTAATAGAAAGGTGGAAGAAGGATCGCTGATCCCCAGTAGCAGGTGCAGCCATTGTGGAGGCAATCCGTCCCCACCTGGAAAAATGGCTATTCAGAAAGCATTTATCGCTTTACTATAAACTGGTGCAGGTGTTGACCGGACATGGATGTTTTGGTAAATACCAAATGCACCAGATCGTTGGCTGTGAGGAATTGACTGCCTGCCATGAGTGTGATGCTTCCATAGATTCGGCGCACCATACATTGGCAGAGACTGCCTACTTGGTCTAGTGGTTAGCATGTTCGACTACTGACATGAGGTACAGGGTTCAAGTCCTGGGCCCGGGCCTATTCAAAGTTATTCTCAATATTTGCCTAAAGTTGGAAAGTTGGTGGTGTGCTCCCCGGTACCTCGAAGAGCACGTTAAGCCATCGATCCTGCGCCTGATCTTTCTCCGGTTGTGTTGGATTTCCGTCACAACGGTCTATGAAAGTGAAGAAATAGAGAGTACACTTGTGTACTATGCCTGCCAATCCGCAGTGGAGCAGCATGGTAGGTCTATGCTTGAAAAGCCCTCTCTCGTATAAGCGAGGAGGCCTGTTTCCAGTTGTGGGACATTAATGGGCTGCTACTTACTGATACATTAACAGAATGTTCCGCAAGGGGATATCAGCGATACGTCCTGGAATTGCTGATTGGGCGGTACCTCTCGCTGGTGAGCATAGTCTGCGCAATACTTGCTAACGAGACGGGTTGAAGGACAGTTGTCTCCTTCTGTGAATCTGTTATGTTGTTGAAGGAAGCATCGGAGATGATGAGAAAAAATTTCGCCAAAGCTCCGTAGGACGAGCGACGTAGGAGGCGGGTAACAAGATGCGTAGATATGCGCGTCTTCTTCCCCCTTCCTGAACGATTATGATAAGGTGGCTACATCCGGAGTGCCAGAGTGGATTGCGCATGCGTACGTCTGGTTCTGCATTCAAGGATGTCGAGGGTTTCCGCACAGAATCATTGCCCGGCATTGTATGAGGTAATCTATAAATTGTAGCTAACCTGTACATTTAAAATTAGGAAACACCATAATCTCATTTTCTCGTCTTATGAATTTTTGTGTTTGTACCTTTTTACTGTCGCTTTTTCGTTTCATCTACGTTTCATCTAAGATTCGTTATAAAGAATTTTGGAATTAGCTGCTAGAGGCAGTCCAGGGGGATTTTATTCATTATTTTCTTTTTAAATTAAGACAGCACTTAAAACCGTCAATTTTTTACACACTTATTATCTATAGATATATACAAACAAAAGTCATTACAATTATCATTAAAATGTTTAAAATATTATGCCACCATCAGCTAAGTCCAGTTTGTGTCATTTAGACTATAATAGGCCTTCTAAATAAGGATTTTTTTAAATTAACATGCTAACTTTTGGATCTAACAGTCCAGTTATTATGCTTGGGATTTTTTTATAAAAGGAATTCTTGTTCTTAGTTAATCTTAAGAAGTCTGATTGTAGCTTTTCCCTTCTCCTTATATTTATTCTCCTATATTTTAAGTTTCCAATATTATATCACAACCCTTGCACTAATAGACTGTTAGCATACAGACTAAAATTTGAAGTTTGCAAAATATTTTTGTCTACGAGATGTCTAGACTGATAGCGACATCGCGGTCGTAATATGCTCAAAACACTGCGAGATTTAATTCTATCACCACATTAAACAGTACTATTACCTTTACAGATAAATAAAATTAGAGTGTCTGTTTTTAATTTCAAACTAACAGCTTTTCACTGAAAACCATTGGAAATATCGACGTTGGAAAGACGTAACAACCCGCGCCAAGTTTTAAGTTAAGGAATAACGCCGTTTAAGTCAATCTGTTCTATGAAATATTAATACAAGATGTTAGAAGACCGCTTCCGAAAACGAAGACAGACGATAGTACTAATGATTTATTCGTCTAACGGCTAGAGGTCATTGACCCGGGCTAGACGGCAGCTGTATTTATTTTTTGTATTTCATTGCTGGTTTTTTTAGTAACGTATTTATTCTAAAACTTTCGTTTCATTTAGCTGTACTAACATGATGGGGCGTAAATAATGCTAATAAAATGCTTTTCAAAACGTGATATTTCTTTTAATCATTAGTACTATCGTCAGTCTTTTCGGATGCGGTCTCCTAAAACCTTGTATAATGTCCGAAATAATGATTTTATTCGACAAATATGGAAAATATAACTTTATTTGATTTTCTAATAAATAATTTTGGTTTTCCCACGTCAATATTTAAGGTGCATCAAAAATCGATTTTCAAAGTTTCGGACTGTCTATTTGTTTCATTATCTCTAAAACGGCTTGACCGATTTTGACGAAAACTTCACTGGAAGATAGCTAATATTATAAGCAGTAATGTAAGCTTATATTCTTTTAGAAAAATTCAGGGTTCTGTGATAAATACGAAATAAAACCTATGGAGTAGAATAGCGCTGCCTACACTCACATTGCTGCTGTCTTGTGCTAAAACTATTCACTCGATTGTTTTAAAATATTGTATACATATTCCTTTTGCGATGTAGTTTGTCACTAATAACGGATTTCTCCATATTCCGCACCGTGTATTTATAGCGTCGTACAATTACATCTCTTTTAGATTCTTATATTACCTTGTTAGAAGGATTTATTGATAACAATATCTATACTAATATTATAAAGAGGAAAGATTTGAATTTTTGTATATAGCGAATAAATTCAAAAAGTACTGGACCGATTTTAATAATTCTTCTTTCATTAGAAAGCTACATTATCACTGAGTAACATAGGCTATATTTAGTACTAGATTACTATAGACATTTTTAGAAATTCCTATTGAAGAGACTATATGTCTAACTATTGTAGTTACGTCACTATAAGTACTTTTTTACGTTTAACAAATTGATAGAAATGCCGATCAAAATCAGATCGTGTTACTCATACCATTTATGATTTTTTATCCAAATAAATACTTTAATATTCAAGACTGCCTAAATACCTGATGATTACTTTTTGAATTATTGAAATCGGATATTCCATTCAAAAGAGATCATGGAATTAAAATAAAATACATGCCGGTTGGCTCCTTACGCAGACATTGAATATTTCGAGTTTTTATTAACACGTCTTTATGCTTCACTTAAAAGTTCTTTTCAGAGCTACTTAGTTTTATTATCAGGAATCACACTTTTTCAAAATATTTGTCAATTCATGGTCGTTTTAATTATCGTGCTTATAACTTAAATATCTGAACCTATTTATTTCTACCCGTGCGAAGCCGGGACGGGCCACTAGTATTTAATAAAGTCGATGGTGGATTCTGAAATATTTTATATACAAACGCTGTATCCGGTCAATGTTCCTGTGTAATAGGGTGACAATATATATCGCATTTCCTGATATAAAAAATATGTATATACAAGGTATTATAAGACCGCTCCGGAAAACCAAGACAGACAATAGTACCAATGACACCTTTGATGATGGGACGGAAAAATTTGTACCTGATTTTAAAAAAACATCCGATCGACCGGCACTGGTGTGCGTGGAAAAAATACGACTAAATTAGGCGAAAGTGCGAAAAACTGCCGCGTTGTGCCCGTGCGTTCATTGACCCGAGCGTCAGCTGATTTTTTATTTTGTGTATCATTGTTTGGTTTTTTTAAGAAAGTAATGTTTATGAAACTCTCATTTCATTTAATTGTTAATGGTGGAACGTAAATAATGCTAATAAAACGTATGAAACATATGATTTTTGGAATCAAGATTGATTTTTTTATCTCCCATCATAAAAGGTGTCATTACTACTTTTGTCTGTCTTCGTTTTCGGGAGCAGTCTCCTAACATGTATATATTACATAAAATCTGTTTTTTTTTATTTTTTACGTAATCTTTCAGATTTGTCAATTATCGTACGATTTATAAATTAGCTTTCTTTATATGTATGCAAAACTTTAGATTTCCGAGACTTAGAAGAAGAGAAAAGGAAAATATGTTAGGAATTTAATGAATTTAATTGTCATTAAAATATTAAAAGTGTCGAAAATTAATACAAATAATTGAAATGAAATCTCAAATGACGAATTGTAAATTGCCACTTGTTTTTTGTCAACATCAGAAATTATTAATTGATTTTCGTTTTTGAATTCAAATTTATTTTTAATTTATAAAGAAATTGTATTTTAAATTATTCCACAACGAGTTGCGAATTAAATGCCACATGTTATTTGTAAATATTAAAACTATCTAACCTTCAAACGAATTAAACTTAAAAAACGCTGCATTAGCTGCCGCAATGATGGAGCGTAAATAATGATAATAAAAAGTTTTAAACATACGGGTTTTTTCCCCTCCCATCATCAAAGGTGTCATTAGTACTATCACCTGTCTTCGTTTACGGAAATGGTTCCCTAACACCTTGAATATGAACAATAGATCGACTTTCAATACAAAGAAAACATAATTTTCTTTCATTTATTTTGGTTACGCCTTGAACATTGATATTAGTCATACTCTATAATTTATACGAAATAAATTTCTTGGTATTCTAGTTAAATATAACTTAAATTAATATGGCTTTATGATTATAAATGCTAAAAACTTAACCCTCCCAGACTATTGTTTCTTTGAAATTATTAGAGTAATTTTAATGTTAAAATATTATTTATTTTACTACAGTGAATGCTTAACTAATAATATTCAGATTGTGATATTAGCTCTTATTAATTTCCTTACTAATTTTTAATAATTATAAGGTATTTATCGGACTGTAATTAGACGCACATTTTTATGTTTCAAAAATAGTATCAATCAATATTTATGTCTCGAACCCAGGTTTTCTAATAAGACTTTCTCAATATTTGCCCAAAGTTGGGAAGTTGTCGGTTTACTCCAACCCCCGTGTCTTGCAGAGCACGTTGAGCCGTCTGTCCTGCGCCTGATCTCTCTCCGGTAGTGTCGGAATGCCGTCACATCGGATTATTATGTATCATTTTGCCTGGTAACCAGCAGTGGAGCAGCGTGGTGAGTCTATACTCTAAACCCTCTCTCGTACGAGTGAGGAGCAGTGGCAAGGTAATGGGCCTGTGCCCATCAATAGCATGTTAATGGACTGCCATCCATTTATATTGAGTCTACTCCGCCTTTTTGCTATTTTATAAATTTCATGATCTCAGTTAGCGAAGTAAATTCTTACGCCATTATGCGAGGCCGTCAATTTTCCTCGAATCACAGAAACTCATGGTTTACCTAGCGAAATCAAATATAATAAAGTTGCTATGACAATCTCTCGTTTTCAGCTCAGAATAATATTGAAATACAATAAGAAGTCAACCGCAGTAGACGCCCGATATAAACCAATAGTAGCAATACTGGATTTTATTGTCCCTTTGTCATTGTTAGCTTATAGTTAAGTACCTCTCAGAAAGTCGAAACAGATAACTCCATTTTATTGTTAAAATACATCTAAAAATAAACTTTCAATACCTAACTAGACAAAAAAACTATTACAACTTTTTAAAGTTGCGAAAACATTGCAAACATTGTCATTACTGAAAATAGATAAGTAGAATAATAAACATATTAAAAAAATATTAATAAATATAGGAGGAATAAACAATTAGTATAGATACAGGGCGAGAGCCTCAAAGAGGCTGCCTGACATGGTACTCTGATAGATCAGGAACCGGTGCAGGCATATACACCAAAGGGCAAAGCAAAGGCTACAGCCTAGGGCAATATAACGACTTTTCAAGCTCCAGCTTGACATAAATGCTTGTGTCAAAGAAATGGTGAAAAGCAAATTCGTGGCGGCACTAAAAGCACGTAAAGCTTGCATGGGTACCGGCCGTGAAGCTATAAATGGCCGAGGCCGGCAGTTCACCCGCTTGCTCGTTAGCAAGCGGATGAACTGGATCGAGCAGAGGGTTCACAGGTCCTGAATCCTGTGTGGCAATAACAGAGTACACATGTCAGAAAAGAAACTTCTTTGGCAAACTAATATTTACATTTATACAAATTTATATTTCCGAGACTTCCCCGAGGGAGGGGAAAAGTTTAGGAATTTAATGAATTTAATTGTTATTAAAAGTGTCCAAAATTAATACAAATAATTTATTGAAATCTCAAAAGACGAATTGGAAATAAAAATACCACGTGTTATTTGTCAATATTTAAACTACGTAACCTTAAAACGAATTAGCATAAAAAACGTTGCACATCTTCGTGACGCTAATCACGGGTTTCACCCATAAATATTTACTCTCATGCGCCTAGAGAAGTTTCACTTCAAAATGCAAAATAGACCTTCGTTGCAAATATAACAATACTTTGTATTACATACATACATACATAACATCACGCCTCATTCCCATAGGGGTAGGCAGAGACAACATCCTTCCACTTGCCACGATCCTTGCATATCTCCTTCGCTTCTTTCATTCTCATTAAACCTTTCATACAAGTTCGTCGGTTTAGAGTACTCTTGACCTGGCCGTTATTTAAAATGTCCTGGATTTGGTCCAGGAACTTTCGCCTTGGTCTTCCCCTTCCAACTGGAATAAATCTCACATCACGAAAAAGCATAGGATATAATGTTGTATAAGGGGTCTCAATTCTGAAAACTATCGCATGTACATTTTCTATCATTCCCAGATACTTTAAAATGCCACACTATCAGAATACGCCAAAAAAAGAGTAATGGCGGAACGGGACAATTATAGGGGTCTAAGGCATTCCAAAACGTTCTTGTTTGCAGTAAAACCTTAAGTAGAAGACGCGTAAGGTATGCAGTGGCATTCGCAACGGACCACTACAGGATAAAGGTTGGTCGAGAGATGTCAGGGGGGACTCCGGCAGCTCCCAATTGAACGATAGGTAGATGTATTTTTGTGCAAGACTGGCACTGGTATGGTTTTCCGAGTTGCTGAAACCACCACAGCAGACACGTGATACAACCGACGGGGTTTTAGAGGGTAAAAATCCCACATAACCCGATTTCCCTTCCATAGATCTCGAGCATGTTTTGAACATTTCACCCCCATCAAGAAAAAAAGCAGTACAAAGGTTATGTTAAAAAGCATAAGCATTGCGGAAGACTCTACTTGTAGAGCCTGCAATAAGGAAGAAGAAACAATATAGCACCTACTGTGCGAATGCGATGGCTTGGCCAGGACATGTATGAGTTCTACTGGGAGTGGCCTATCCGCAACCAACTTCTAGAATGGGTGTTTGAGTACATTTAGGGGGATTAAACGATGGGGTGCGTACAAAAGATCCACAAGGGTCGAAGTACTTCCACTGCCTCAGTGGGCCCCGTACATGCGTTAGAAGTTATACTTCTTTGGCGCAAGACAAAAACCTCTTCAAACAGTGATATGCATAAACTTTGTATCGGAACTTTTAAATGATTAGTCATTATCATTGGATAGCACACCTTTATCGTGATTATTTAATATCTTATTGAAATACACATAAAAAATGCTAAATAATACATAACAGTTAGTATATTCGAAATTTTGTTCGAATCGAGTTTTTGTTGCTCGTCAAATCAAATACATCCATCATTTGTTCACTCAATGCGAGATAAAGGCCAAAGATTCGAAAATAATAAACGTAAACTAACTTTCATTGGATATAAATAGTTTATAATATGTTTTCTATAGTTGAGTCTGAACGTTATAATTTCGATAAGAATGCCACGTTGATATTTTCAATGTCACAATATATCTAACAAGTATATCTATAATAAAATAATTAAGGTATTATATAATTATAAAATATCAAAGAAACTATGCTTCGATCATCATGTCGAAAGAGATAATGAAGGGTCTTAATAAATACTTTAGTAGTACATAATTAATAGAAATTTTGCTCACTCCTTTCTTTATTAGGTTCGGGAACTACGCAAGTGACACCGTGGGTAACAGCAAGTATCGTATAAAACATTCTTTCAAAGGTTTTGTAGTGACAATGTAGACTTCTAAAGGTCATTGTTTCAAAGCGAACGCATCATACAACTTGAATACTGATGGACTGACCATTGATTATAAACTACTAGCGGCCCCTCCCGGCTTCGCACGGGTAGACATAAATAGGTACAGATATTTAAGTTATAAGCATGATCATTAAAACGACCATGAATTGACAAATATTATGAAAAAGTGTGATTCCTAATACTAAATGTAAGTAGCCCTGAAAAGAACTTTTTAAGTGAAGCATAAAAATGTGTTAAAAAACTCGAAATATTCAATGTCGCTTGCGTCCACTGCGTAAGGTAACCTAGTTCATAATGGTGCACCCCCTTCTCCCGCACTGCCCCTCTCTCCTCGAGTTAGTATTTTTATTTTAATTCCATGATATCTTTTGAATGGAATATCCGATTTCAATAATTGAAAAAGTAATCATTAGGTATTGAGACAGTCTTGAATATTAAATTATTTCTTTGGATAAAAATGTATAAATGGAATGGATAACACGGTCTGATTTTGATTGGCATTTCTATCAATCTGTTAAATGTAAAAAAGTAGTTATAGTGACGTAACTACAATAGTTAGACATAAGGTCTCGCGAAGTTTTTTGTAGATATTGATATGTCTTATCATTAATCCTCTTCACAGCGTATGTGATGAAAGACATTTTATGGCTAATTTGTTTACTCCTTCGGTTGGTTTTAATAGGAATTTCTAAAGATTTCTATAGTAATGTAATACTAAATATAGCCTATGTTACTTAGTGATAATGTAGCTTTCCAATGAAAAAGAATTATTAAAATCGGTCCAGTACTTTTTGAGTTTATTATCGTTGAATTAATTTTAATAAAAGATTTAAATTTATTAAGTGACTACTTTGTAGGTAACAGCAGATTAGAGTTCAACTCTATTAAACAAAGACTGTTTAATAAAATTATTAAAACGCTTCCCTACTACGAATTATCCAATTTATTCTAATCCAATCAAAGTGTAGCAGTTTTAAGGGAGTTCATAAATACAATTTGTTATAACGGAGTTTTGTTTTGATTTGAATAAATTGAATCTTAGAATCAGATAACCAAATTGAGAGCAATTTACATTTTACACGGCTACCAATTAATATAATGACATCCATGTTGTTAACTGTTGCTTTGACTATTTCATATTGATAGAAATCATTTGTCAGGTCGAGTATACATATTTTTAATAAGATACCGTAATTATTTTTGCATTTGTCTCTACATAACTTTAACAATATATCAAAAACATCATTTTACAAGAGGCATATTATGATGTTGAAGATTATTTAAGCGATAGAAATGTTTGGATTTGATTCCAGTTGCAACTGAAGCAATATATTACACATTATAACATATATAACTGCATTTGAAAGAGTAACCGCTGAGTTTCTTTTCGGTTTCTTCTCAGCGTATTCAAGTTTTCGAACCGGTGGTAGATTTTTACCAACGGATATACTACTAAGGATTCAAAAGTGTTTTTTGTATCTACTTGAATAGATAAAAAAAAGTTATATATATCCGAGACTCAGAAGGAGGGAAAAAGGAAGATATGTTATGAATTTCATTGTCATTAAAATATTAAAAGCGTCGAAATTCAATACAAATGATTAACTGATATCTAAAATGACGAATTATAAATAAAAGTGCCACGTGTTTCTTGTCGATATTAGAAATAATTGATTAAAACTTGGTTTTGAATTAAAAATTTAGGTTAAGAAATATTTTTATTTGATATTTTATGAAAAATAGAAATGAAGAGTGGCAAATTACAACGTCACATGTTATTTGTAAATCTTAAAACTACCTAATCTTCAAACGAATTACCATAAAAACGCTGCACATCTTCGTAACGCTAATCACGCGTTTCATCCGTAAGAATTTTACCCTCATACGCCTAAAAAACATTGTTGTATTTCATATTGCTAACATCAGTTTTCAGTTCTTTTGTGGTTTTTAAGTTCACCAAATTTAAGGCTTAAGAAGGTAATACTGTCCAAGATAGTAACGCATTAACAACGATATTATATATCGTATTATTCACACTAGAATATGGAATATTTTTGAGAAAAATTGTACTTTAGATTGTGGATTGAATTCTCTAAGGCGTGCAGAACACCATTTACCATATTCCCTGCATTCACTCTCCTTTCCATATCATTTTCACATGTTCCATCTTTTGTAAATTTAGATCCCAAGCATATAAATTCTTTCACCTCTTCCACTTGTTTCCCGTCTATCAAAATATTCTCATTCGTCATAGATTCATCTCATTCAAAAAGCATAACTTTCGTTTTGTTTACAATCACTTTCATTCCATTCCTTTTCAAAGCTTCATTCTTAATTTATTTATTTATTTAGTTAAATAGGACACCAACAGGTTACAGTAATAATATGCAAAATATAAAGAATTAATAAATAACAAAAAGTAATTACTGCAAACCCACTTACTGCAAAAAATACATACTAACTAAGAATAACAATAAAGAAAGAAACGAAAGCAAACAAAAAAAAACAATAATAATAATACAATTTACAATTATGCAAAAAGGTCTTCATCAGGACAGGCAAGACAGTGACTTACAATTTTCCTTTTAAAGGAGGCAAGACTATTAAAACTTATATCTATATCAATTGATTTACATATTTTATTATAAAGCATAAGTATTCTATTTACTGGTGCTGAGCAGCTAAGGTTAGTCTTGAATACTTTAGCTTTAAATTTAACACGACTACAAGGCTCATATAATAAGTAAGATGAATCTAAAGACATGTTAAGCAATTTGTATAAAAAACATGAATCTTTCTACACTTTCTACGGTTGGTGAGAGATAGGACCTTATAATTTTTAAGTCTGGAATCATAGTTGGGATTCACATCAGATAACATATCCCCGAAAATAACATAGTCTAAAAAGCGTTTTTGAATACGTTCTATTCTCATTGAATGAACTTTATAGAAAGGATAATATTTACCATCTCCTGTAGTTCATTAGCAGATGATGCAAGTATAACTCGATCAAGAGAGTAGAGTAAACATTTGATGAGTAATTCATTCATTCTTAACCCATACATACTTTCTTTTAAATCTGTCTGTCTGCCACAAATACACATTCCTCATAATTATTACCTATTTATACAGGATTCCTGCTTCATACAAAGAAACATTCAATGATGAGTTTTAAAAAGCATTTTGGCCGGTATTTAAAACCATGACTTCTCTAAGCGAGAATCTTCAATAGGTCATCATGACTCAAATTATAAGTGACACATTATCAGTATTTTTATTATTGTTAGGACAATTAATTTCACTTTCGGCCGGCGAACTTTGTTGACAAAGGATATCGATATCATATAAATGAAGTCACTGCTTGATTTGTATTCCATGCTCGTCAGCCACTGTGGTATTTGACAGGCCTTGCGAACACCTGGTACTATTACATTTCGTATAAAAACCTTTCCATTACAATCATTTTAATATATATCAAGAGGCTTTACGTATACACACCGTATTTGCATATTTTGAAAAATTCTAGAAATGAGTAATCGATACTTCCATGTTTTTGAGACGGTTGGTAAAAGAGAGAATACCTCCTATTTAGCTCGCGTAGCACCCTACCAGTAAAGACTTGCCACCAAGCAAGAGATTTGTGTTCCGGTACGATTCTGTGTAGAAACCTTAAGAGGTAAATTACCTCTTACCGGATTAGCGCACTTGCTTCTTAAACTGTATCACTTACTGTTATCACAGTTCTCGCAAATGTGACATGCTATGTCATGCCAAAATATCAATCATTTCTTTTTCGTCCCAGATTGGAGTATTAAATTAATTTATTTTATATAAAAGAAGCACAATTATTTGTTAAGTCTATTAAATTAATCTTTTTTATTGCTGAGGTAAATTACTTTTTACAAGATCAGCACGCTTCCTTTTTAGACTGTACACTTACTGGTATCACGGTCCTCGCAATGTGTCGTGTCACGCCAAATATCAGTTATTTATTTTTCGTCCCAGATTGGAGAATTACATTAATTTCTTTTATATAAAAGAAACACAATTTCAAAGAAACTTGTTTATTCTATTGATTTAACCTTTTTTTATTGCTGACAGGTTAGCGCTTTACTGTGATCAAATCTGATGGTATGTGATGTGAAGCGCACTAATCTATTAAGATGCAATTTATCTCTCATGATTTCAACACAGCTTCGTACCAGAACGCGAATCTTATTAGGTAGCCATGGCCGAAGCCTCCCACCAGCTGAGTCTCAGACAAATCCTCGCCTCGCTGGCTATTAACATGTAGTACTTAGTACACATTGAGGATTATGATGAAGACATGGATATTTTAAGAAAAGATTTACTTTTCTCATCAGACAAGTTATTTAACTCGGCCGAAGATACTATTTCATAACAATTTCTTGCCAAAATCACTATAACAGAACATATTGTTCATATAAGAAACAATATCTTTTAACCACGTAGACATCGATCTCGTGGCAATGGAAAGTCTACTCTCTCAGATTGACATTTTTAAATTCGTTATACCTTTTGAATGGACTGTCCGATTTTAATAATTTAAAAAGTATTTAACAGGTCGTCGCTTCAACCTATGGACGTCTACTCCGATCTTGCGCCACCTGGCTCCAGCGGCTACCGGCGACCCTCTTTAAATCATCGGTCCACCTTGTGGGGGGTCTGCCTACACTGCGGCGTTTACTTTCACAGGTATTGAAACGGTATTTAATAAAATATCATTTAATAGAATGAGCTTTAATACAAAGGTGAGAATAATATGGTTTGATCATTGTCAGCATATTTATTCACTTCTAAAATGCAAAACAGTAGCTATAGTGGCATAAGTACAGTAGTTGGATATATGGTTTTGCAACTTTTTTGTAGATATTAATACTTTCTATAATATTGTAAAATATTTTTTTGTTCTATCATCAATAGTTTCCGCAGCGCACGCCATGACAGATTTTTTGTAACCAATTCTTTCACACTTTGGGTTACACTAATGCATTTTTATTAGGAATCCCTATTTTTTTTTAAGTATTGAAGCCTTATGTCGCTCAGTAAAAATACAGCTTTCTAATGGTGAAATATTTTTAAAATCGATCCAGTAGTTTTTGTAATATACATACATAAAAAACACAAATTTTTCCTCTTTATAATATTAGTTTAGATATATTTCTTTCCTAACCTTTAACGGAAAAACATCCAAAATGCAATTTGTATATTAATATTAATGAGTACTCTTTCTTTTTTTTTCTCTCATTCTTTTTGTTACATAATTTTAAAGTCACTTAATATGTATATAAACTTCTAACTCGGAACAGCGTGACCCTCTAACACAGGTATTGTTATACTTAAAAGAGGGTCTCAACCGCATGAAATGTATAGCAAGTAAGTTTATAGAAATATTTTTTTTTTGTATTTTGTATTCAAACTCTATTATTCATGTGAAACCTTAGTTTAGTGTATCACATGTTGTGGAACTAAACCTATAAATCCAATGAAGGACCGTCCTATCACAAACATGCTTAGTCAAAAGAAAAAAGGTTAGAGATAAGAAAAAGTAATACAAAAATATAAATCAATTCCTAGAATCTGAAACATAATCTAGAACGAACTTCTTAAACACATCACATAGACAGTAACCTTTTTTTTTATTGCTGACAGGTTAGCGCTTGTATGTGATCACACCTGATGATAAGTGAAGATACAGTTTAAGAAGCGAGTTAATCTGGTAAAAAGCATCACAGCATCTTACACTGTATCATTACTTACCATCAGATTTAATCACAGTCAAGCGCTAACCTGTCAGTAAAAAAAAATAACTTAATAGAACAAACACTTATGTGTTTGTTCTATTAAGTTACCGACTTCAAAAAAGCAGGTTATCAATTCTACTGTATTTTTTTTAATGTTTGTTACCTCATATCTTCCGATCTTGATATTTTTTTTATATGAAAGGTGTTGCTCGTCATAGGGTCCCATTTTGTTTAAACCAGTTCTGATGATGGCATCCATGAGAAAACCGGATAAGTCTTAAATTTGCATAAGCATGTGCGAGACAAATGGACGGATAACTCAAGATCACGCTAACCGATTTCGATGATTCTTTTTTTATTAGAAAGGATATACTTCAAGAGTTGTTTTGTGATAGTTTGGTTAGATTTTGGTCGTGGAATCCAGGATTAAGTGTCGGAACTCTTCAATTCTTAGGAGCAAATCAACGATACTCGGCAGAATCTTCTATAAGCTATCCAGATATTTGAGTCGCGTAACGTAACTTCGGTAAGGTCAAGTGCTAGTCGTAGTTAAATATGAAGATCAATGGAACTCCTCAACGGCTTACAGTAAGAGTGTGATTTTTGGCAAAATCTATAACTGTCTGTAATCAAATGCCAATGACCTTACGTTTGTTGCTGCATTGCAATATTTGAAAGGTGAATTATGTGTAAAGCGGTGGGTGGTATAAGGTTGTGGGTTCGATCCCGGGTGTGGTGATATTAATGTAAATTTAACTTTGTAAAGTTGTTTCATTTAAACGGTGTTATTTCATATGAGCAACACGTTTTTAGGTGTACACATATTGAGACAAATTTGTAAGTTTACTTCAGATTCACTAAAAATAAATAAAAATTTTAACAAAAAAAGAACCGCCTTCAAAACAAACTTACAAATATATTAATATGCTCTAAAAAGTAAGAAATAATTGCGTATTCTTTTATAGTGTTCTTCGTATTGTTATATTTGGAGTCGGTGTCAGTCGAGGTGCCTGCATATATAGCTACAAGTGGGAGAGACGCGGGAGCTGCCAAGTGGACACGCGAGGAACACTTACCTTGGCTGACACCGACTCCGAACCGACTGTTTTGAAGGCGAATAAAAGGAATAATGTAATTCTCCACTCTGGGATAAAAAAAAAACAAATAATTAATACGTGACGTGACATAGCTTGTCACATTTGCAAGGTTCGTGATAACAGTAAGTGATGATTGTCTAAGATTGAAGCGCGCTATTCTAGTAAAAGGTAATTTACCTCTTAAGGTTTCTAAACAGCATCGTACCGGAACACAAATCTCTTGCTTGGTCTTTGCTAGTAGGGTAACTAAACTCAGATAGAAAAACACAATTTGTTAAATTGATTCTAGGACCTCTAAAGAAGCGTATACTCGCACCATTGAGTCAGCAAGCCTCTAAAACTTGTGTGTGAAAAAATACATTAAAGAACGTCTCTCCAATCTCAGACGAAAATTAAATAATTGATATTTGGCGTGACATAGCGTGACACATTTGGGCGTACCGTGATTCCTTGGTCGTGCCTTGACAAAAGCGAATTGTTTGCATTATTAATCGTGTTTGTAAGTGAAAAACCATTCTTTTCCTTCCAAAAGACAAAAAGACAACTAATTCAGCTTAATAAATAATAATTTGCGCTTTCATGAACTTTGATCTTTATGCGTGTCGTGATTTATTTGGTATTATTAATCAAACTACACTATTTTTATTGAATACAAACTAGCATATGTTCTCAATGTAATTAATTCAGAAGTACTAAACGGATTTTAATGCGATTTTCAGCAATAGATAGAGTAATTCTTGAGGAAGGTTTATGTTTATAATTTGTCTAAATTTGTTGAAAATCCTTTGAAATACTACGACAAATATTGCCAGCGGAAAAATCAAGCCGCCTCGGAGCATTCATCGAAATGGCTGCCTAAACCTTTTAAGATATAATGAAACAATATATGATACGATAATTCCTCTTTTATATATCTACAAAAAATTCCATAACGACATTGACCTATCTTTTAAAGAGAATGCACTATATCAATTTTATATTACAGACAAAATATATATAACAGACTCTACTCCTCGAACGAAAGTAACTCTGTATTTCTGTCACTTTCAATTCAAAACTACTGGACCTATTTTAATAAAATTTGGTAGGCAGATAGTTTAGAGACTGAGAAAAGATATAGACTTTTTTTAGTAAAAAAAAAGTGCTTTAAAAGATGAAAATATCGTCAATATTCTAAAATTTATTCTTTAGGCTGTTGATTTGATTTAAATAAATATGATTTTCAAAATTTGTAAAATTTTTACCTTTATAGGTGTAAAATAACAATTCTTATTATTATTATAAATTAAAAAGCATCTCTGTCTATCTATCGCAATTTTAGGTCAAAAATACTGTCACGATTTAAATTCAATTTGGTACATAGATAGTCTAGAGCCAGAGATAGGGTATTTATACGTATATGTCTTATTTGTCAAATAATTAGCTTTAATTATTAAAAATGCTACCTAAATACTATTTCACGCGGACAAAGTTGCAAACAAAGCTAGTATTGTATAAAGTAATTGGTATATTGCGTGATTTCTTATAGTATTAGTGCGTGTCTTCATTTCTTTGTAATGTCACGGCAACAGTGGTTATAGTATATACCAATAAAGATATTACAAATGGTTAAAAGTAAAATATAACATAAAAGTTTTGGTAATTGGATATAAATATATTTAAGGTCATGTTATAGAGTTCCTTAGGTATACTTTATAGTGAAATTAGTCCATTTATTGGGTATTGAATGAGACTGGACCGTAACGACTCGACTAAGTAACGCTCTGATCGATTAAGGCAACGAGAAAGTTATATAAAGTATATTTTAATTTATTTATCTGTTTATTGACAATCCAACAACGTTTTAACATATTACATAGTACATATTACGTACTAGCAATGCCCTGCGGTTTCACCCTCGTAAATACAGATTTCGTGGCAGTGGAAAGTTGGACTATAGATTTATTATTGTTAACCCAAAAGTTTTTATTTACTTCCTTTCAGATTATTAGATAAACACTTACATTCATAATCTAATCAATATACAAGTTATACTTTACGACAAATGTATATCTAAATATACAATTTTAAATTCGTAACATCATTTACGTAGAATGTCCGACATTAGCAAATTAAAAAATACTCTAGAATTATTGAAAAATTCATGATTTTAAGGAGGTATCATTGTAAAGTAAGTAGCAGCCCATCAACGTCCCACTGCTGGGCACAGACCTCCTCACTCCGAGGATCGAGGGTTTTTAGAGCATAGACCTACCACGCTGCTCCACTATGGATTGGCAGGCATAGTACACAAGTGCACTCTCTATCCCTTCACTCTCATAGTCCGATGTGATGGGAATCCGACACGAGCGGAGATAGATCAGACGCAGAACCGACGGCTTAAAATGTCTCCGAATCATGGGGGTTGGATCACACCGCCAAATTCCCAACTACAGGCAAATATTGCGAAAATCTTAATAAAAAACTTAATATCGATTTTGAATTGGCCCGACCCGGGACTCGAACCTAGGACCTCATTTCTAAAGTCGAACATGCTAACCACTAGACCAATGAGGCAGTTCTCACCAGTCGCAGGTCCAGTTATAAGGGTCGCTACAATTTTCTTTAGATTGACATTTTTTAATTCATTATATCTTTTGAATGGAATGTCCGATTTTAATAATTTAAAATGTGTTTTACAGCTATTGTAATGGTCTTTAATAACACATATAACAGGATTAGGATTAATAAAGAGGTATGAATAATATGGTTTGATTATCGTCGGTACTTTTGTTAACTTTTAAAATGTAAAAAAAGTAGTTATAGTGGCATAACTACAGCAGTAGGACATATGGTGTCTCAGACTTTTTTGTATATATTAATACCTTCTATAATTTTCTTCAACAATATTTTATTCTATTATCAATAGTTTTTGCGGCGCACGCGATAACAAATTTTTGGGACTAATTTTTTCACCTTGGGTTACATAAATGCGTTTTTATTAGGGATGCCTATTTTTTAAAGAAAGTAATATATCCTTTGTCGCTCAGGGAAAATGCAGCTTTCTAATGGTGGAAAAATTTTTGAAATCGGTCCAGTAGGTTTTATGTGAAAACGTTACAAACAGACGTACATACAAAAACACAAATGTTTCCTCTTTATAATATGCGTTTAGTTATATATACATATAAAGAATCTCTATAACTTAAAGACCAAGATAATAAACATTTAATACGATCGAGTTTATAATCATTAGGTTTAATTGGTCAATTATTTTTTACTTATAAAATGTCACTAGCTTTTAAATAATTTAATGGGACATTTGATCGTTTAAAACTAATATACTTGATAATAAATAACATAGATTAAAAAAAAAGGAAACATTCCCTTTTATTTACGAGATCATGAAACATTCAAAATAGTTTAAATAGTACAATTGTCTCATTCTTTTTAATATTAACCACTTCAATAGAAAGTCTTAAAATTAAAACAAAAAACAAGTTAAATCACATTTTTTATTTATCATTATTCTTTTTGCTGAAATTTTTAAACTATTTCAAAGTTAATGTAATACATTAAATATTAGACTTGGGATTTATTTAAATTAACAAAACTAAAAGATTTTATTAAATTAATACGTTTCTTACATTATAAATTTAATATACTATGAAATATTAATGAAAACTATATTAAAAACACATTTTAGATTAAAACACAATAAAAATAATTGAAATTAATATTTTTAACTGTGCTAATAAATTCTAAAAAATATATACATGTTTCCAGATATATTTTACGAGACATATTTTAATTTAAATTTGTATTAGAGTGATTTTATTGAAATGAAACACTTGCCTCATATAATAATATATAATAAACTATTTACGACCTTACACAGTTTATAACGTACGATAAATATTACAATATTAATGAAAATCTAGTTTCAATAAGTAAAAATAACTAGGAAATACATCTTATATCTCATAATAAGATAAGCTATTTCAATTGAATATTATTTAAAATATAGATAATTAATATGTAATATAAAAAAAGCTACATCTAGAAAATAAAATAAAACAGCACTCGTTTTCACTAGAATATTTGAGTAAAATATATAAAAACACTGTGAAATATATACAAAAATAACTAACAGTAAATAAAAATGTTAAATCTCATAATAAAATAAGGTATTTTAATTGATTCATATCGCGTACAATGTTTGTCTTTAGGACCCTTTTAAAACAATATATAGTTAATGTTATAAGATAATATAATAAAAAATTAATGTAAAGTAAAAGTAATGTAATAATTGTTTTTTATTAATAGTTTGTTATATGAAATGTGATTTAGCGATGTATTTATTTTAAATATTAAAAAAGGTACTCACGGCTTTAACGGCGCGGCGGCGTGCGTGTGTTTGCGTCCTCTCGCCACTGCATCATGGTTTTATGCGCACGCGCATCCAATCGTCGGAGTAAAGGGTGTGCGTAAACAGAAAAGAATTAATTATTGTAGATATTTAACAAGTTCCCTGACACTAACATACTAACTGAGTCACTCAACTTCGTCTGCATTGCATATGTTTTTATCTCACTCACTCACTTCAACCGATGGACGTCCATTGCTGGATATAGGTCTCACCTAATGATACCCGATTTTGTGCCGCCTGGCTGGAAGGTCGCCGTTCCAGCACCTTCGAACCCCAACCAACCCCAACCTTTGCTAGTGGAGGTCGATCCCCGGTTGGACGAATTTAGGAAATTGTATATTCTAATTTGTCTGAGTCTAGACTGGTGGGAGGCTTCAGCCGCGGCTAGTTACCACCCTACCAGCAAAAACGTACCGCCAAAGAAAGAGATTTGTGTTCCGGTACGATGCTGTGTAGAAACCGTAAGGGGTATATCGCCTCTTAACAGATGATTGCAAAATCATACTATAAGTGGCAAGATTACTTAAACGATAGAAAGGCGTGGGAGTAAACGAATATAAAATGTTCAAATATGATATTGTAATAATGATGGCAAAATACGCAACTGAGTTTATTGTGGGCTCTTCTCAGGACTGGGTGCGAAGGAACCCTCAGAACTGTAGATATTTAAGTCGTTTTTTAATACCATCATCAGTCATAAATTGGAATGGGTGTGTGGAAAAAAATTATATTTTTTTATTGCTGACAGTTTAGCGCTTGACTGAGATCTCACCTGATGGTAAGTGACGATACAGTCTAAGATGGAAGCGCGCTAATCTGGTAGGACGCGATTTACCCCTTATGGTTGCTTCACAGCATCGTACCGGAACATAACCCTCTTTATTTTGGCGGTACTTCTTTGCTGGTACGGTGGTAACTAGCCACGATCGAAGCCTCGCACCAGACCAAACTCAGACAAATTTGGAAATACAATTTTCTATATTCACCCTACCGAGGATCGAACCCTGGGCCTCTGCTAGCAAGGCGAATACTCACACCACTGCCCCAGTGAGGCCGACAAATATATTTTGAATTTAAATATCTTTAATTCAATAATCCAATGTCTTTAATTAACTTTACAAAATGTGGTGAATGGGTGAATCAACTTGGTCACCACGGTCTGTCTTGTCTTCGTAGTGCTGGTCGTCTTCCGAGACACGCTGGCATCAACGACATCATCAGAAGGACTCTTGTCACCATTGACGTGCCGTCTATTCTCGAGCCGAATGGAATTGCACGTGATGATGGTAAGAGACCTGATAGTATGTCGTTGATGCCTTGGAAAAAAGGAAGGTCGTTGGTGTGGGATGCTACATATGTTGATACGTTTGCACCATCTCACATTGACGCTACCTCCAAAAAAGCGGGAGCGGCGACTTTAGAATACATATTTGTGCCTTTTGGCGTGGAGACATTGGGACCGTGGGGTCCTGAGGCTAAAGACTTTTTGAAAGAAATCTCATCTCACTTAGTTGATGTCACCAGTGACCCTAAGGCAGGGTGGTACTTCGGACAGCGTATAAGTATCGCTGTCCAAAGAGGTAACGCTGCCAGCCTTATGGGCACCCACCCATTTGCTTCTGATGCCGCATTTTAAATACTTTTATTTTTTCTGTATTAATGTTAAGGTTCGATATAATGTTATCATGGTTAATTGTAATAATAAACAAACCATATGACAGTTTCTAGTTTATCGCCAACAGACATCAAGGACTTTTATAATACGAAAGGATATCATTGATAGTAGGAGCTCCGAGGTACGTCAGGAACGATGTTATCCATCGTGATACCAGGACGCTCACCGTGGAGGTGTTCGTCCGCCAGCTTGCGAGGAGTATGTTTCGCCTGGCGGATAACTCTCCGTATACACATCTCCACGGCATTGCCAGCCAGTACCAAAGAACGGCAAATACTGGGCGTCGTCTGCCTCGTGAGCTCCTGCTGTCACCACCACCAGCCGTAGGTGATAGCGGCGAAGATGACGCGGTAGCAGCAACACTCGGAATTGACCAGGATGGACCCGCTGGCGTCGCCGGCGGGATCCAGCCCGTATAAAATACGGGCAAAAAAGAGTACCGGGCATTTACTGAATGCCCGAGAAAAGATGCCCGGGCAATGAGGCCCTGCCTCGAGGCTCGTACCCCGCAGAATGCTGCGATGAACCCAATACATTGTATTACAAAAATGTTTTATTTGCTCAAAATATCTTAGTATGTTTGTCTAATAAACGTATTTAATTACTTTACAAAGCAAAAAATGAAGTAGTTTTCGTTTTTACCATAATTCTTTTAAACCATTAAACAAATTTCGATGCAGTTTATTTCAATAGATAGAGTGATTCAAGAGGAACGTTTATATATATAATACATACATATTTTAGTACAGAAATATAAAGATTTATAATGTAATGTCGTAACAAACGTATTATTCTGTATAAATCGTTCACAGCCCTAAAATTTATTTAAAAAGATGGTAAAAGAGTAATTCCTGACCAAGAACATTGATTAATTGATCAATTGATACTATTATTATTATTTGCTGTGAGTGTTATTATTATTAGCTGGAAATAGATTTAGTACACCTCTTTCTACTTCTTTTTTATGTGTCCTTTTAAGTTTTATATGTTGTCTTGTAGAGTCGTCAATTGTACTTCATAATATATGTGTATATGTATTAATTATATTGGTTTTTTATATATTGGGTGTAGAATAAAGAGTTTTGTATCGTATTGTGAGCTTAAATCGCAAATCTTATGAGATAGATCAAATTAATGTACTACGGAATTGTGTATCTTAAAAACATCGATGAAAAAGTCAGCGATAGTATATATTTATCTGTAAAAGTAAACCCACGGTCACCATTTATATCTTTTACATATTACAAACAATATGTATTCTTTACCAAGCTAAATACATCAAAAGCGTTGTATATTTCATGTAGATCAAAACTGTCCTTAACAGCGCTTAATGAAAATGGAAATCTTAGAAGATATTAGATAATTAAAGAGCGGTCGGTGGGCGAGGTGTGTGGTAAAGGTTAATATGCTTATCAAATACTTCTTTAAAGAAAGAAAGAAAGTCTCTTACATTCTAAAGCATTACAGCAAACCCACGACCTTATCCAACCAAATGTTTTACCAAGAAATAAACACAAATATGACCTAAGTTTCACGAAAATCCGTACAGCAAATAAATCTTAATGGTTTTTATAGTAATATTGTTTGGATACCAATGACTTTTTTCAAAAGGAAACATATATTCAGACAACAATTTTTCAGAGATCTTTTATAAAAAGGACTAAGAGACCGTAAGGCAAATTTAAGATACTGCAATTTCTAATTTGTCCGAGGCTGGACTGGTTGGTGGATTCGGCCGTGGTTAGTTATTACACCACCAGCAAAAACGTACCGCTAAACAAAGAGATTTGAGTTACGATGCCGTATAGAAACAATATAAGGTAAGTTATCTCTTCACAGATTAGCTTTCATCTTAGACTGTATCATCACTCACCATCAGGTGTGACCAGTCATGCCCTAACCTGTCACCAATAAAAAAAATAGATATACCTTTTATTAAATAAATAACTTTTTACCTATTTTCCTCTTTCATTTTCCATGTTTCGATCTACTAAGTAGTAATTAGGCTACATATCGAGTGAATAACTGACTCATTACTAATATTGAAGATATCACATATTACGTTTATTCAGTTTTCCCGTTATTAGTGCGAGTTTACGTCGCGAAAGGAAAATATAAGACGAATGAAACATCAAAGGGTTAATGATAAAGGAAATCTCTCAGTAAGTTTCGCTTATATCCGGATCTTGTGTGAATATGGCGAAACACGTTCGTAGTAAGCGACTACGTAGCGAGAGGATAATATATGCCGATTTTCAAATCAATCTGGTGAATAATTAAGGATTTCTCGCAGAAATTGTCGCTTTTCGCGTATACACTCGTTCTTAGTGAGCGTCTTCGTTGTCAACGTTAAAAAGTAGCCTATGTCCTTTCTCATGCTCTGGACTATCTGTTTACCAACTTTCATTTAAATCGATTCAGTAGTTTTGGCGTGAAAGCGCCACAAATAGACCTTTATTTTCGGATTTATAATATTTGTATGAAAATAAGTGGGAAATAGTTTGAGCTAAACATTGGTTACCATATAAAGGGCTATAGTGAGTCAAGCGTAAAAGATAGACTTATGCTACCTTTGACTTTTATTAAGAACATTTTAAAAGGAACAACTTATTTATACATGAATGTTACGTAACTTTAACCATTTATTCACTCCATGGGTTACATTATTGCATTTTTATTAGGGATCACTATTATTTTTGAAAAAATAATATAACTCATGTCACTCAGTGAAAATTTAGCTTTTAATATTGATAAAATATTTGAAATTGGTCCAGTGCTTTTTGTGTGAAAACGTTACAAACATACATAATATTAGTTTTGATACGTATACGTAAAAAGAATCTCTATAACCTAAAAATCAAGATAATAAACATTTAAATACATTTAATACGATCGAGTTTATAATCATTAGGTTTAATTGGTCCACTATTTTTTAATAAAATGTCACTAGTTTTTTTTATTAATTTATTAGGACATCTAAAAAGGATTTTTTATTTAACAATCTATTAACGAGATGATGGTACTTTCAAAATATTTAAAATAGTGTAATTGTTTCACTGTCTTTTTTTTTCAATGTTGATTATAACCACTTCAAAAGAAAATCTTTAAATTAAAATCTTATTTAAACAGGTTAAATCACATTATTTTAATTACCATTATTCTTTTTGCTAAAGTTTTCAAATTATTTAAAAGTTTACTTTATAAATTCAATACTAAACTTGGGATTTATTTAAATTGAGAAAAGTAAAGGATTTTATTAAAGTAATATGTTTTTACATGATAAATTTAATATACTATGAACTATTATCCAGTACTATATTAGTTAGTTAGTTAGTAGCAGCCCATTAACGACCCACGGCTGAGCACAGGCCTCCTCACTCATATGAGAGAGGGTTTTTAGAGCATAGACCCACCACGCTGCTCCACTGCGGATTGGCAGGCATAGTACACAAATGTACTCTCTATTCGTTCACTCTCATAGTCCGATGTGACGGTAATCCGACACAACCGGAGAGATATTGGGCGCAGGACCGACGTCTTAACGTGCTCTCCGAGGCAGAAGGTGGGTCACACCGCCAACTTCCCAACTTCGAACAAATATTGAGAAAATCTTAAAAGAAAATTCAATATCCATTTTTGGATTGGCCCTACCCGGGACTCGAACCCACGACCTCATGTCTGTAGTCGAACATGCTAACCACTACACCAATGAGCCAAGTCTTAACTATATTAACTACAGTAACAAAACAGTAGTTAAAACACAAATGTCTCCTCTTTATAATAATGGTATAGATTATATTATTCCCTATTAAATATATACGTCGAAGGGCATGTGTCTGTGGAACGCTGGCGCCATCTATAGGCGTGGGACAGAGTCAATAGTGACAGTCCGGCGGGAGTCTCTCGGCAGTTGACGTGTGGCGCTCGACCGGAGACGTCTACTGTTGGAACTGTCGCGTTCCTAGCTATTATTGTTAATGAGTTTGTGTAAATTGATATCGGAAACATTAAGTGACTGAACATTATAATTCGAGTTAATTAATAAAGTGTTTGATGGCACCGGCATTACCCACAAACGCCCACAGTATATGAAATTAATAACGATGTCGGCGGAGAACCCTACGCCCCTGTGCTTTATGCTTCTTCGTTCTCTCTTACGATATATATAAATACTTATAACGGTTCAGTATTTAATATCACAATACATTTTTTTATTGCTGACAGGTTAGCGGTTGACAGTAATCCCACCTGATGGTAAGTGATGATAGAGTCCAAGATGGCAGCGATGGTAAGAGGCGTTTTACCTCTTATGATTTCTAAACTGTATCGTACCGGAACATAAATCTCCATAAATATAAAATGTTGTAATTACATAGAACATTGTCTATTTCAATTACAGTCGATTTTACGGGTAATTATTACAAAACAACTTAAATTATCAGTATTTCAAACTACAGTTCTTTTTGCTGTGTTACGGTGACATTTAATTATGTTTTAAATTTTAAAAAAAACGTAATAATCTTCAATAAATTAACAGATCATTTCCCGCTTCAATTGAATTAATAGTTGCTTAACAAAGGAAACTTCGTAATAGAAAAGAAAATATTTCATTGAAAGGCACTAAAATCGATTTAAAAGTTATAAAATTGAATTATTATATACATTGGTGTATATATTTTTAAATTACAATGAAATAAAATACATTTTATTTATTAAACCATCAATATTTAAATAATAAACGGTGTCATCAATGTCTGTCAGTCTATCGCGTTTCACAACGAAACTACTTAACAGATTTTAATGAAATTTGGTACATAGATAGTCCAGAACCTGAAAAAGGATATGAACTGCTTTTTAATGCGAAAAAAGAGTTTTAAATGATGAAAGCATCGTCATTTTTAAAGCTAGCATCTTCAAACTTATTGCTTAAGCTGTAGATTCCGATATACATAAATATGTTGTACCTGCAGGGGTGTTAAATAACAATCCTTATCCTTATCATAAATATAACTGCTGAAATAACTCTATCTGTCTGTCTGTTACGCTTTCACGCCTAACTACTTAACCGTATTAAATGAAATATGGTTAACAGTTAAAAACTGCACATATCTCAATAAAGGGTTAATACGTATGTGTCTTATTTGTAGACTAATTAACCTAGTTTACTAAAAATGCAAACCTGAAACACTATTCCACCAATTAATAAATATGTTACTAACCTTTAGTAATAAATCCAATAATATAAGACTAAGCAACGTTTAAATCATAATAAACACCTGGATATATTGCAGAATTGTCCTCAAATCACGCACTAGAACATTTCCGCTATCTAATCTTTAATATAAGTGACTGTAACAAGTGCATCACGTCATAATTACTGTAAACACTTTGCTACTGTATAGAAAATTATATAACTAGCTGTTCTCGATGGTGTCACTCGCATTGATGCTTCTTTTTTCTTTTTTTAACACTGGGAAATGCTATTGCGCATCCTTGCCCAAGTGGAAAGTGTGGAATACCCGTTGAAACCCAGCAGCAACTGAGATGACGTTGTCAGAAGTCTGCTCGCACAAAGCCAGTTTGTAACTAACAAAGGAGTTCAAGTAAGAGGTAAGAGATGTTCTTCCTTCGAAGGATATGGATACGCTGCACCTTCTCTCTCTTTCTAAATTGTCTCGTCCCTCCTTTAACGGGAGGATAGCATAGATGCTATGGAAATATGGATTACATTGGCAATTCAAGTCATTCTTGAATCCACCTAAAGAGTTCAATCATATACACACTTATTGAAAAATGACAAAGAAGAAGATTAGGTGTACTAGCGTATATTCTGGTTCCGAGGAAGTAAAATAAAGGTAGTTTTTTTTTATGAAACCACGACCAACAACAAATTGGAAAATTATCTATATTATGTCGGAGTGCAGTAGTCTGTGGAACGGTGGCGCCATCTGTCTATCGGTGTGGGGCAGAGTCAATAAGTGGCAGTTCTCGGGTGACGCCCCGCCGGTGCGGTCGGCGAATGAAACTGCCGCGTTCCTAGCTATTGCAATTAATGAGTTAAACTGATACCGGGAACATTAAGTGGTTGAACATTATAATCTGAGTTAATTAAGAAAGTGTTTAAATGCACCAACATTACCCACCAACACAGTATGACTGTGATCCATACTAACCATGATGTTGGCGGAAAACCCTATGCCCATGCTTTATGTTTCATCTCCTTCTCTCTTATTCTCCAACGTATATATTAACTATGTATGGACCAGATTGTAACCATAATAGATTATACTCTCACTTACATTTAAGTGAGATCTTAATCAATCGGTGAACTGTTATAATTAATTTACATTTACAAAAGCATAGATTTTATAAATTGATTCAGTTTTATATTGAGCCTCCGTAGTCATTATTGTTTGGTTTTAAGAAACCACGATATAGATGAAACGCCTTGGCGCCGCCATGTTTGCCTTGGATGCTATGCCTGTTTTTCACTTTACCACCAATGTACAGCCGATTGTAATTCAAATTCAAAAATTCTGTACTCCAGTAGCCTTTTTTTATTTGATTAAATTTTTTTTGTATTATTTTAAATCAACGACTGTGATGAACACATCAAACTCAATCGGGTGTCACGCTTTTATAACATTCACTCCTACGGATTTACATCATTCAAATTATCTTTATTATACCCCTGTCAACTACCGGTTGACATTATTCGATAGTTCTGTCTCAACTCAGGAAATGAACCATTATGGCTTAAAACGAAGCATCTCTTTCGTTTTAAGCCATAATGTGTATTATCTATTTCGCTTCACGGTAACTGACTTAACAAAATATGCGTAGAAATAACAACAGACAATTGGAAAAAATCAGTTACAAAGTAACCGTTACTAATGGTGTATGTGTCGCGACGGAGGTCGTTACTTTTTTTGTGATATTTCATAAACTGTGAGTGTTTATTTGTGTTTTCGGTTACATAAGTGATGTGAATTACAATGAAAACCCTTGGGGTAAGTTTTAATTTATAAGATATGAGCCTATGAATACAAGACGGACTTTTTTCACTATCACAAAGTTTAGCGCAACCTGACGCTATGCCAGAGATTTAATTTAATAAACAAAAGAAGACCATGTATAGTTTAACTATTAGCAAACGTAAAAATCATAAAATTTAGAAGTCTTTTATGAACAATTGAGTCTCAAAAGCAACTTTAGCGTTTGACCCGCGGGGCAACCGACGCAAAATCGTCCGTGCCAGTCGGTAGTCGATGGGTTTTAGTACAATCTTACAATTAGCTTTTATTAAATAACGTCTCTAGAGCGTCTTCTAGGAGTTTATTATAGAAGCGTATACAATTACCTATAAATAACTTGTTAATATTATATATCCTACTAGAATTTCTATATATATATATTTTACAAACTAATAATTAAAAAATCTCCAGGACATTTTTAAATCATACTGTATAATAAGTAATTGATAAAGGTACGGCGACAATCCCGAAAATGCATGTGTAACACAAAGAGAGCTGGTCAACTAACGGTGCAAACCAGTATGATATGTATTAATTCAACATTTTACGCCACTATACACACTACATTTACACACTTTTGAAAGTTATAAATAAACAAAACTGGGTAACAATAATGGCACAGTTTATTGGAGACCAAAATCAATATAAATAACTTACCCAGCCACGTGTTTTTGTCTCATTATAATGTAAAATAAATAAAATAGATGAGATGTGGCTGTGTTTAAGACACGGAGGTTTGTTTTACATGGATACGATGTGATGCAGTCCTTACATAACTTTTTTGATCCTTTATACAGTGGTATAACAGATATGTAGCTAATACACCAAACTGTACCTGATTTACTTATCGTTTCTTTTAATTACCTCGATATGGATGCGATTTTAAAGACCAATACACAATCCAAAAACTGTTGCGAGCTGTTTGTCCCTTACATAACTTTGTCGTCGTCATAGTCGTGGCTTCAACCGATGGACATCCACTGCTGGACATAGGTCTCATGTAATGACATCCACAAGGCCCGTTCTTACGCCGCCTGGCTCCAGCGGTTAACGGCGACCACCTTTATATCCACCTTGTGGGGGGTCTGCCTAGATTGCGCCGTCCGGTGCGGGGTCACCACTCCAGCACCTTCGGACCTTCACCCAACGTCCATCGGTCCTTCGGACTATGTGCCCCGCCCATTACCTCTTCAGGTTCGCGATTCGTAAGACTATGTCGGTGACTCTGGTACTACTACGGATCTCTTCATTTCTGATTCGATCACATAGAGAAACTCCGAGAATAGGCCTCTCCACCGCACGCTGAGTGACTCTGAGTTTCCGCACGAGGCCCATAGTCACCAACCACGTCTCAGAACCGTAGGTAATCACTGGCAACACGCACTGTTCGAAGACTTTCGTCTTCAGGCACTGATGGATATCGGACGAAAATATTTTGCGTAGCTTCCCGAAGGCTGCCCAACCGAGTTGGATTCGGCGATTGACCTCCTTGTCGAAATTGGACCTACCTATCTGGACTATATGTCCCAGGTATGTGTACTCGACAACAATTTCGAGAGCCGAGTTCTCAACGATCACTGGGTGAGGCGGTACAAGAATATTAGACATAATTTTCGTCTTATCCATGTCTATTTTCAGGCCCACCTATTGACTTCTGACATGTGTACTTTTTACGCAGGCACTTTTAATTTGAAGCCTTTATTATCACAAAAACCGATTTAATTAGAAAGGATCACATAAAATGAGTGTAATTTTATAAAACTGGATCTCCCATTAATTTGTAAAGGTAAACAATAAAATCAGAGACAAGGCCTTAATTGATTTTTTATACAAAGTCGAATTTAATCGGATGTCTTCATTATACAGGTTTATCTAGAGAGTCGTTGTCACCACATACAAAAAGGCAATTAGCCCAATTCTAATTCTAATAGCTATGTCTTTTGCATACTGTTTTATATATAAAATATGTTTCCATTATACGTTCATACTGTCAGCGATCATGATTGTTTTATTTGTGGTTTGCTATTAAATTACTGTATTTGTTTATTATGCTGAGGTCTTTATAATTATATCAGTGAAACGTTTGCATACACTACATCCAGTTTAACGCAGTCCGGAAATTCTCAAATTTAATAAGTCGTCGTGACACACAACGACTGTGATTGGTGGACTTATTCTTTTTGAGTGGGACGATTATTTTGAGTGGGGCGTTTGATATAAGAGGGGTAGTACAGGGGAATGAAGCAATATTCGTCTAGTGACAGTTCTTAGTTTGGATCAACGATATATAAGTCATTCAAAGTATGTAATATAATAATGAAGAATATGAGAATTGTATTACTTAACCTGTAAATAAGTTAGCGACTCTAAAACATATTCCAAAACTCTTCATCAGAACAGAATAACTTCTAATATATCTAATTTGAGTGTAGAAACCATAAGAGGTGAATCAACATATACCAGATTAACGCGCTTCCATCTTAGACTGTGTCATCACTTACCATCAGGTGTGATCACAGTCAAGCGCCAATCAGCGTTCACTATATTTACATTTTGTTGCAGAATGACTTAAGCTAATAAAACTATATTTACCTGTCTGTTTTCGAGCGTCGGTATAAAGACGTTAGTTCCAATTAGCAGACACTAGATTTTAATAAATCTGTTATAATTGCTGACGGAGTTATAGCTTGTTTATAGTCTCATCTGATGGTAAGTGATACAGTCCAAGTTGGAAGCAAGTTAAAGTGATAAGAGTTAATTGTTCTCTTATGGTCACAGCGAAATAGGTTGCTTGGCAGCATGTTTTTGTTCATAGAGTGGTAACAAGCCACGGACGAGGCCTCCCACCATAGTAGACCCATTCATTTAACCCAGGACCTCTGCCAGCGAAGAGAATACTGACACCATTGCATCAGCGAGGTACCAAGAACTTAAGAGACCAATATTTCTTTGAAATTCATGATTGTGCTTCTCGATGAAAGAGCGTGAGGAAACATGCATATTTTTAGAGTAATATTGGAGTATGTATGGTCTGCTAACTCGCAGAAGAGCAGCTTGGTAGGTCTATGCTTTTCTAACTTGTCTGAGTCTGGACTAGTGGGAGGCTTTGATCGTGGATATCTACCAGCAGAAGCCGTTCCGCCAAACAAAGAGATTTGTGTTTCGATACGATGCTGTTTAGAAACCATAACCACATGATATGATAGTTTGTCTCAAGTCAGGCAATCAGAGTTATAAGCCCCTCTTTCTTTTTAAGACATGTTTATTATTTATTTCGCTTCCCGGTAACTGTCGTAACAAAATATAGCCCAGACAATAAAAAACTGAAAATAAATCAGTTACAAAGTGACCGTTACTAACGGTGCGGTGTCGCGTCGAAGGTCGTTAACTTTTTTGTGATATTTTATAAACAGTAAGTATTTATTTGTGATTTTGATTATAAGGGTGATGTGAATAACAATGCAAACCTTTGAGGTAAGTTTTAATTTTTGAGATATGCGCCTATTAATACAAGAAAGACTTTTCTCAATATCTCAGTTTAGCGCAACATAACGCTACACCACTCTTAATTTAATAAACAAAAGATAACATAACATTTGGGAGCCCTCGACCCGCGGGGCAATAGACGCAAAAACGTCCCTGCGGGGCGAATCATGTTACAGTTAATTCTGTTGAAAAGCGCGGGCAAATTACGGGGGCCAATTTAACCTGTCAGCGATAAAACAAAACTCTAGCTGAAACAGGTAAAAAGGCTGCTACTTACTTCCTATATACACTAAAATTATACTGTCTCCTTTAAAATAAAATATATCCTAAACAGAAATGCAAAAGTATTATTATTCACCCATAAAATAATACTTGTTCCTTTTATAAAGTGCCAAGAATGTTTTTATGACTTTTTTTATTTTAATTTTAATATCGTGTCGGGTAATTGTGAGAATGGGCAGCAGTCCCCAATGATTTAGCAACGAACTTTATATTGGTAATAAAAAAAGGTCTGAATACATTTCACTGAAGAAAGTGTTTATAAAACTGACCTCTTTTGATTAATCAAATGCAAAACCTCGATCAATAAACATTAAGGTTTTAAATTTTTTAAATTCCTTTGTGTTAAAGCATCTTAAATGACCTAATTATTGAAAGATTGTTTGAAATATTACTGCTCCCTATCAATCTATAAAACGACAGCGATTTGATGTTAGTTTCATCAATAAAAACTAAAAAATCTGATCTCAAGAGTTTAAAAGCAGTAACCAAGGATACTAATGTATAAGACTTTTCGAATGACAACATTAAAGCAACGTAATTGTATTATGATAAATATAAATTTATTAGTAAGTTAATTTTGTTTCTGGCAGGTGATCCCCCATGGAAGCTCAAGGCGGAAGTTCTCATGGCTGCTTGCCAGTGCAGAGTAGCCGCGAGAACCAGATGGGAATTACCAGACGCTGATGAAGGAGGGTCAGGGTTCTAGCTAGGTTCTAGCTAGGGTTCTAGAGCCTTGGCCCAAAGGAGGATCTCGGGTCCCCAGTGGTGGGCGTGGCCATAAAGGAGCGATCCGCCCACATCTGGATAAGTGGCTGGGCAGAGAGCACGGATCGCTCTGCTACAGGTTGGTACAGGTGTTTACCAGTCATGGTTGCTCCGGCAATTACCTGTATCATACTGTTGACCTGTTGGCTGTAAGCCGTCGGCCAGCTGTTACGAGACTGGTGCCTCGTTAGAGAAAGCCCACCAGAAGTTAGGCAGAATGTCCCGCCTGGGGTTCTCAGCGACTCATTATGACGTCGCTGATTGGCTCAGATCTCTCACTGGTTAATATTATAGGTGCAATGCTCATCCATGAGCAGATCTGGACAGCGGTTGCCTTGTTTTAAGGAGGTACGACAAAGGGACGAGGGGCCCGAGTGGAATGCCTCAACATGCCTCTGGCTTTCCACTCATGGTTAAGGACGGTTCTGCTGGGTTTTAGTGGGTATTGCGAGCTCTTGCCCCTCGCGGAGTCCCACACTCCCGCCCCCACAGTCGGGGTGCGTAAATGCATTTCCCAGCGACAAAAAAAAGGTTAATTTTATATGACATACGAATGTTAGGCAATTTTAAACCTATATATTAATACGTTAAGCACAAACTTTATCCCACACTTATAGTTTATATAGAGGGGGGATGATCATATTTTTTTTTATAATTATGCAAAAAAAAACAAAATCCAATAACAAACACAATACAACCACACATATAGAGTATATATGCGTAAATGTCAAACGCTGACAATGTCAAACGTCATTACATTAAAAAAGTTTATATTGTCAAAAGCACTAAGGAGTTTACATTAGGAAAGTTGCTATTTTGGTGAGCTTTACTCGAAATTTCTGATGTTCTACCTAAAATTGTTAATTATTCTTTCATACGAACCTTTTCCTGAATATAACAAACGCAACAACAAAAGAATCATCGAAATTGGGCCAGCCGTTTACACATGATGCTGTGACATAGGTATATAGCTACTCATTTTTATATTCCAATGACTTTTTTAATACAATAATCTTTGACAATACAATAATAATGTTAAAAAATATATGCGTAAATGTCAATCGCTGACAATTATGTCAAACGTCAAAAGGTTACATTAAAAAGGTTATATTGTCAAAGGCACTAAGGAGGTTACATTAGATAAGTTGCTATGGTGGTTAGGGTTACTCAAAAATATCTGATGTTCTACGTAACTTTGTTCTACGACTATAACACACAGAATAACAAAGTAATTATCGAAATTAGTCCAGCCGTTTACGCTTGATGCTGTGACATAGGTATAGCGACTCGTTTTTATATAATTAGATCATTGCAACCACTTTTTTGAGTATAGTCTTCGACAATAGAACCTTAATAATGTTTAAACTTACAATTTTTATTATTTTTGGTTGATTTTCGACCACTGTGCGACCACTAGCGTAATTTAATTTATAATACGTTTTAAGACTGTGTAGTGAAAATAAATTACTGTACCAAGGATGTTTTAAGAAAACATTTGTAAATTACGCAAAGTAATTATACATAAGGAAGGAGACTTAATGTAGATTGGTAACGGACAAAAGGCGGTCTTATCGCTTTAAAGCGATTCTTCCAGACAACCTTGAGGAAGGAGACTTAGTTAAGTCTTCCAGACAACCTTGAGGAAGGAGACTTAGTTAAGAGTTTAAGGTAGGTGATGAGAATAATAAATATACTACAGCATACATTGAGAATACAGAGTATTAAGGAATGGGGTAAACAGAGTATTATGGGTAGATTTTTAACTTTTTGGCTGTAAGATACTACGCAACCATTAAACACAATAGATGGAAGGTTAACCCGGTGGTCCCTCGAGATCAGAGTTTTAATAGCTATATGATTTAAAAACGATGTCCACGGTAAAAAAAATGAATTAATAAAACATATATTTCTTATATATATTTTTGACGGCCTCGTTGGTGCAGTGGTACTCTCTTTACTAGCAGAGGCTTCGGCTTCGATCCTCGGTAGGACGAATTTAGGAAAATCCATTTTCTAATTTGTCCGAGTCTGGCCTGGAGGCTTCGGCTACAGCCAGTTACCACAATACCAGCAAAGACATACCGCGAATGCTGTGTAGAAACCGTAAGAGGCCAGTCAAGGCCTCAGGATAAGGACGTTTTTATAAGGATATAATCATTATATAAACGTCGAAATGTCTAAAATACGACTTGACAAGTAGAGGCTATAGATTTTAATATTGCAAATCATGTAACATATCGACGCCTATATTATCTTTTAAAAATGGATCTATCTATAGATAAATAGATAGTATATTCTTTATTATACTCCACAAACATTAAAACAAGTAATACAGAAAACAAAACTTAGGGAACGGTACAAATAGACGACCTAAGGATTAGAGAGATTATTTAAGGTAAGAACAATAAGTATAATAATGTAAATGTCGTTAAAAAACATAGAGAAAGGTTAGTGATTCTTTACTTGTTCAAATTCAAATTCAAAATTGATCATTGGAATTAACTGCTTGTGGCGTTCAATACAATACAGTGTAATAAAACCACAAATTAAAACTATACACATTAAAATAAATTCACCACGTAAATGTTATGCAAAATTCAACTTAAAATTATTATTGAAATAGTTAAAATAATGTCGAAAATTTATTGAATTTCTATATAAAACTTTAATCGGAGTTATGGCTTTTTCCCGTGCCAGACTGGCGCAATTTACTTCGCCAGTGTCACGTAGAATCTTTAATATTATAACATTTCTTAAAAATTAAAATGTCATACAATTTTTATTTAAATATATTGATGCTATGACATTCGTATATTCTGAAGTAACATATTTTATATTTTTATAGCCTTATTGTATATTTAGATAGTTGCTTTTATTATAAATGTGGTTTTTTTAAACTGAAATCTGAAATTTAACCCTACAACGATCTAAGTTTGTCCGAGAAAAGAGGTTATCATTATTTCATAAAAATAGACAATTTTAAGATATATAAAGATGGTACCGTAATGTTTCTTAAATATATCTAATGATTTAGATTCTGTTATACGACAATTGGACAATTGGCTCACCAGAGGACACGGATCTCTTTCCTACTATCTGGTGCTAGTGCTTGCCGGTCATGGTTGCTTCGGCAAGTACTTGCACAGGTCGTTGTGAGGAAACGCCCGCCTGTCATGAGTGTGGCGCTCTTGTAGATAGCACAGCATACCCTGGCGGAGTGCTCAGCGTGGGCACCCCCAGTACATTTCACTGGAGAGCATAATTGGGATAACGGTTGCCTTCATTTTAGAGACCGTCATCTCCCTGAAGGAGGCAAATGAGAGGTTAAGGGAGCAAGAGGCTGAAGCTCTCCCTCGCCGTCGGAGGAGGCTTGGTGGCAGAAGTCGCACGTATGCACTTCATGCCTCACTCTATTAAGTGGTAGATCCGGGTCACTAGAATGGAATGCAGTTAGGGAACCTCTAGTGATCTCAGTCATGGATGAGGATCCGCTGGGTTTTAGTGGGCATTCAGTTATCAGGGAGTCCCACACTCCTGATTACATTAGTTTTTCATAAGGGTTCGTAAAGGCATTTCAGCAGCGCAACAAAAAATACTTAGAGGTACCTTGTTTCATAATGTTATCGAACCTCAAAAAGAGTCACTATAAACCTTGGTTTTATGAAGTATCTATCTAAAGAATGTACCCAATCGTCGAGCTAAGCACATAATCTCAGCATGGCTTAAAACACTAACGTACAAGGATACCGAACAGGCTCTAACAATCATTGTATAATAATTTATGTATATACTCAGTTTATTCAATATTTAGTATACATATATGTATGTATATATATGTAATAAATGTATATAGTTCACAGTCTGAAAGTATTAGTCATAGTTAAGTTAGCCCAGCCATTATCCATACTATCCTTATAACTTAAGCTTAATTATGTTTTTTGTTTCTTTTTTTCTTTTTCTGTCATACTGCCTTACACCAGGCCTAGTCCTAATACAAACCAGTAGGTAATGTCAACGGTCTCCACGTCACAGGCTTCCTAGTGTGAAGACCATCAGCAACCAACGGGCAATCGTTCTTAATACATTTGTGTTTAATGTTAAATAATGATCTATGTATGGAAAGCTTATAGTCATTACATATAATACGAGAGAATTAACAGAAAGAAGTTTTAACTTCCTAAATCATTGGTATTTTTAACCAATTGTCTTCAATATTTCCCGCTATATCTTAAACACAGTCTTTGTTTGTTAATTCATTGATGTATCGCGATTGTTATTTTCACCACGTATGTAGCACGTACAAGATCAATGCCGATCGTTCTTCCTTCCGTTAGTTCGGTGACATCTCGTACCGCCTGCGGACCGGTTGCGAGTGTCATCTAGTGTGACCACGTTTTAGGATGGGACATGAATTTTCAATATTTGTACTGCAGAAAAGGTTATTTATAATAATGGTCCAAGAGAGTCGTTAAGAAACAAATACAAAACAGTGAAAATAATGGTACTTCTTTTAAGGTATATATTTTATTATTTGGTAAAGAAGTTGATATTATTTTATAATGTGATACTATCTACACTAATATTATAAAGAGGAAAGATTTGTATTTTTGTATGTAACGAATAAACTCAAAAAGTACTGGACCGATTTTAATAATTCTTTTATTAGAAAGCTACATTATCACTGTGTAACATTGGCTAAATTTAGTACTAGATTACTATAGAAATCTTTAGAAATTCCTATTAAAACCAACCGAAGGTAAAAAAAATGAGCCATAAAATGTCTTTCATCGCATACGCTGTGAAGAGTATTAATGATAGGATAAAAAAATGTTAGACAATATTATAGAATATATCAATATCTACAAAAAACTTCGCGAGACCATATGTCTAACTATTGTAGTTACGTCACTATACCTAATTTTTTACATTTAACAAATTGATAGAAATGCCGATCAAAATCAGACCGTGTTATCCATACCATTTATAAATTTTTATCCAAATAAATAATTTAATATTCAAGACTGTCTCAATACCTGATGATTACTTTTTGAATTATTGAAATCGGATATTCCATTCAAAAGATATCATGAAATTAAAATAAAAATACATGCCGGCGGCGGCCGCCACGCAGCGCATCGAGTAACTAACTCGACGAGAGAGGGGCAGTGCGGGAGAAGGGGGTGCACCATTATGAACTAGGTTACCTTACGCAGTGGACGCAAGCGACATTGAATATTTCCAGTTTTAACACATTTTTATGCTTCACTTAAAAAGTTCTTTTCAGAGCTACTTAGTTTTAGTATTAGGAATCACACTTTCATAGTATTCGTCAATTCATAGTTGTTTTAATTATCATGCTTATGACTTAAATATCTGTACCTATTTATGACTACCCGTGGGAAACCAGGACGGGCTGCTATTTATATATAAACTTGACATTAATATAAATTAAAATTAAAATAAAAGTAATTAAAACGCGCCATTAGAGGCAAATGGATGGGTAAGCCATAAGGCTGCCAGCGTGACTGCCACTCGTTAAATTCCTAACATAACTTCTATTTTCTAAAGTTTCAGATTTGTATAAATATTAACAAGACTTAAAAATTTGTTTTCCAAAAAAGTTTTAGTTTGTAAGCCTGCACTTTTAATTTTAGTCATATATCTATAATAACATGATCCTTAAAACCATATATCATTAGAAAGAAAGGCAAAACAGTATTTTATACTAGAGTCATTATACTTCGAGACCGAAAAGTCCCTGAACTATTTTAGATAAAAAAAATTATACGCAAGGACAGTCCTGCCTTATAAATAATTATGCTGACTCAAACATTGAAAACAGGCTCCATTATAATTAAATTTTGCCCAGCAAATAAACATTAAATTCAATCCAATTCATTAGCATTAATACATTTTGCATTGACAGTGAATCATTCTATATTTAGTCACCTCAAAGACGTATTTATTTTTGTTTTGAAAGGTTGTGACAGTATTTTATATAAATAAAAATTTTAACAAAAAAAGAACCGCCTGCAAAACAGACTTACAAATCTATTAATATGCTCTAAAAAGTAAGAAATAATTGCGTATTCTTTTGTAGTGTTCTTCGTATTCTTATATTCGGAGTCGGTGTCAGCCATGGTAGTTGTTCCCCTCGTGACCTCTTGGCAGGTCCCGCGTCTCTCCCACCTATAGCTATATATGTAGGCACCTCGGCTGACATCGACTCCAAATATAACAATACGAAGAACACTATAAAAGAATACGCAATTATTTCTTACTTTTTAGAGCATATTAAAAGATTTGTAAGTATGTTTTGAAGGCGGTTCTTTTTTAGTCAAAATTTTTATTTATTTTTTGATTTTTAGTGAATCTGAAGCAAACGTGTTGTAATGCAGCAACAAATTTGCTTCAAATATTTTCTGCCTTACTGTAAGCCATTGAGGAGATCCAATGATCTTCATATTTAACTACGACTAGCACTTGACCATACCGAAGTTACGGTAGGCAACTCAAATATCTGGATAACCTATAGAAGATTCTGTCGATTATCGTTCATTTGCTCCTAAGAATTGAAGAGTTCTGTCACTTTTTCATGAAATCCATAATCAGAACCTAACCAAACTATCACAAAACAACCCTTGAAGTATAACCTTTCCAATAAAAAAAGAATCATCGAAATCGGTTGGCGTGATCTTGAGTTATTCGTCCATTTGTAACGCACATGCTTACGCAAATTTAAAGACATCCGGTTTTGTCATGGTTGCCATCATCAGAACTGGATTTGGACCCTATGACGAGCACCACCTTTCATTTAAAGAAAAAATCGTCAAGATCGGTCCACACAGTCGGGAGATATGAGGTAACAAACATAAAAGAAATACAGAGGAATTGATAACCTTCTCCTTTTTTTGAAGTCGGTTAATAAATGGCTAACTCTCTAATGCCCGTTATTTATATGCTTTGATTTATACTCCGCTGCGTCTTTCTATTTTTTCGCGATAAACTCTAAAACTACTTAACGGTTTTACATTCGCATTTCACCAATAGATGTAATGATTCTTAAAGAAAGTTTATGTATATAATTTATCAAAGTTTTATGTAAATTAGTTGAAATATAGCGATACTTGTTAGAAGTGTCAGATACACAAAGTCGCCTCAAAGCGCTAATCGACAATGCTACCTAATCCATTAGAGTTATAAAAAATATTATACAGTAAAATAATTCCTCATTTATAGATCTACAAAGAAGTTTAACATAGTATTTATCTATCTTTTAAGCATAACTTATTATATCCATCTTATTGTCACGAACATTTCGGTTATTGAAATGTTACACAGATGGGTACAGTATTAAAAATTATAAACTTAAATGCGTTGGTTACATTAAAAAATTCATGTACGTTATTTCGATCTTTAAAAACATATATTTTAAATCAATATCTTAGGAGATATTACAATAATACTTTAAACGCGCGCAAACTATTTTTCCCAATGCTTCTATTACCCAATTGTAATCATACAGAAGATCGCAATGTTTATTCAATAAGAAATCAAAATATCCTTTATTTAAGTAGGCTTAAAAAGCACTTTTGAATCGTCAGTATTTTGTCTGCTGGTAACAAATCTATCAACGGTTCGTAAAGTTGATTCCACTGAGAAAAAATCGGTAAGAAACTCAACAGTACTCTTTTAAATATACTTTTGTAAGTTACAATGTTTCTATCGCTTAAATAATCTTCAACGTTATAAAATACCTTTTGTAAAAGGATGATTTTGACATCAATTCCATATGATCATCAACAGACAAATCATATAGACATAATAAACTCTATTATAGCTATTTACAAAGTTTTAGGAGACCGGTCCTGAAGGCGTAGACGGTAGTACTGAAGACACCTTTGATGATAGGACGGAAAAAAATCGATCCTGTTTCATAAAAAATACATTGCTTTACTGAAAAAAAAACCAGCAATGAAATACAAAATTAAAAACAGGTGACGCCTCAGCACGGGTCAACGACCTCTAGCTGCGCGGTCATTGCCCGCGCTGTTAGTTTTAATTTTGTGTTTCATTGCTGGTTTTTATCAGTAATGTATTTATTATGAAACTAAAGATTCATTTAGCTGTAATGGTATTAAACTTGGTAAACAATGCTGATAAAACGTATTAAAATATGATTAAACGTATGAAACGTAGTAAAAACATTGACTCTTTTAATAAAAAGAGTGAATGTATATCATATAACTTACGAAACTTAAACAAACTTGTTGTAAATTCTAGTAGGCTGCATAAAATTAACAACTCATTTAAGGGTAACAGTATAAGTTTCTATAATAAACTACCACAAGACGTTCTAGAGATGATAATTAATAAACTCAAAGTCTTTGTTAAAAGAAAGTTGATAGAAAAATCGTATTATAAGTTGCAAGAGTACCTAGACGATAGAAACGCGTGGGAGTGAACGAACTGCTCTAATTTGAATTGAAATATATTAAACTAATATGATATTGTAATGATGATGATAACAAAAAAAACAAAACACCCGACTGAGTTTGTTGTGGGCTCTTCTCGGATCAGGGCGCGAAGGAACCCTAGTAACTTTAGATTTTAAGTCGTTCTGCAGTATCATCATTAGACTTACATTAGAATTAGAGTGTGGAAAAGAAAAAAACATATTATTTGACAATTCAAAAGTGCTGTAATATGCCTACTTGAATAAAGGTATTTTGATTTGATTCGATTTGATTTGATTTTTTGAAATATGTATCGATTTTTCCATCTGTCTTCGTTTTTTTATGGCTGTCAAATTAGCCCTTGACTGTAATCTCATCTGATGGTAAGTTATGATACAGTCTAAGATGGAAGCACGCTAAACTGGTAAGAAGCGATATAACTCTCATGGTCTCTTCAGCGTCGTACCGGAACACAAATATTTTTGTTTGCTACATCATTGCTGGTAGAGTGGTAACTAGCCGCGGCCGAAGCCTCCCAGACTCAGGCAAATCAGAAAATACAATTTTCATAATTCGCCCTACCAGGGATCGAAACCTTTGCTAGCAAAGCCAGTTCTCGTACCACTGTGCCAGGGAGGCCATCGTTTACAGGAGCGGTCTCCTAACACCTGGTATAGATAGACGTGCGAATTCAGGGCACGAAGCTAGTAAAGATAATGCTTTTAATATACTAACGTTATCGTCCCAATAATATTAACCTCATTAAAAGAATGTCACGAGATAAATGTGCCTATGAGACATTAACTGTTCTTTGAAGATGAACAATGTCATTAACGATTCAGATAAACAAAAAAACAATAGAAGCGATATATTATTGATAAACGTCCGTCTGCGTATTACTTTTTTATATCTAAACCTTTGTTATAATATGGTTTATTGTGGTCTAGATTTACAATCAAAGCTGGATAACCCTTCGCTTGTCCGAACTTCCACATTACCTCATTTTATGTACCATTTTTAAATAACAAAAATTGGTATAACGAGTTATCCTTAAAAGATATTTACATAACATGGACTTTATTATAAACCTATAAATTAGGAATATCCCAGTATACCTCGTTTTGTAATATCTATAAGGAATTAGTCAGCGTTTTTGATGAAAGCCATACAACCAACAGTTCTCGTTATATTTCAACCAACTTACACAAAACTATGACAAATTATATACATAAACCTTAATTGTGAATTTTTCTAGCTATTTGTGAAAACTGTACCAAAATCCGTTCAGTAGTTTTTGAGTTTATTACGACTAAACATAGCTAATCATATGAAATCATCGAGATAAATAGTACAGTAGAAATACCTTATAATATCACCAATATGTTAAAGAAAGGTTGTATAAAAATCAATGATAAAATCTTTTTAAAGCCTTCAAGAGAGTTCGTAACAATCCACATAGAGTTCAACGGCACTTATTAATAAAATAAGCATTTCTTACTGCAAATGTAACGGAATATCAGCAGGGAGCTTAATAAATCGTATGTAAAGAAGATATTGAAATAAGGACACTTATACGGTAGTAAAAATAAGTTAAAGATTCAGTTTTATATGTTGTTAAAATTGTTAATTTAAAAGCTTTCCGTGTAAAAGTCAAATTGCGTTTCGGTAAGGCTTTGTGTAGACAGTTTTTACGTTTTAAAAATTTATATATATATAAATCAATCTATCGTTAATCTCGTTACAACTCATGAACAGCTGGACTGATTTTGCTAATTTTGCTTTTGAATTATTCGTGGAAGTCCAGGGAAGGTGTAAAACGTGGGTAAATATATAAAAAATGCTTGGAGTATATTAAAAACAACACTCGTTTTCCCACAAAAACCATACGTCAAACCCTTGACGTTCGTCCCGTCCTTTATATATCAAATTAAGTTGAAAATAATACTTTTGGTTTTTGTTTTCGACTTTTGACATTGACAGCCGACAATTTCTGAACGCAACTATAATGTTTTATAGGATATTGGCGGGAATCTGAGTGTAAAGTTCGCATTTTTTTTATTACGAATTCTTTTTGTTCCAGTGTAGTTTTGACCACTTTTTCACTTAAAATTTGCGATAGTAGGACTAGGAAATTGTATTTTCTAATGTGTCTGAGTCTGGATTTAATAATAATAATAATAATAATCTTTATTTCTCAGGTAAATACCCATTACAGTCACACACGATACAGTCACAGTTAAATGAAATAAATTATTACAAGAAATTTAAGTAATTTAAATAACTAAAATATTAATAAAACTAAAATAAAATACAAAGTAAAATAAAATAAAGTAAGATAATTCAAAATTAATAATAATAATTAAAATTGGAAACTAAATCTATTTATTTGGACTGTGGTGCGGGTGACTTCGGCCTTGTCTAGTTACCACCCTATCAGCAAAGGCATATTGTTATCCAAGATTAAAAACCAGTATGCTTTAGATCACAAGACTGAATTAAAACTTCTTTAGCTCCACATCTTGCTCGCAGGTTGGTTCTCCTCTCCCGATCATATTTTTCGTAACTCATTTACCAGCTTACTCCCCAAGCCAAGTGAGTTTAAAGATGTTGTATGAAAACCACAAGAGCAAAATTACCTCCTACCAAATTAACGCTTACATCTTAGACTGTATTATCAATTACCATCGTACTTAAGAAGGTTATTTATGCATATCAAAGTAAAACAGAACATGTTAATTTGATTCAAATATATCAAAGCATCTTCAGGATCAAAGTGCTATGATACTTGTTTTAAATGCTATACAAAATTATCGACACAGAATAAATTCCATAACAAAAGTGGTACGAAAAGCTTCTTATTACAATGTGGGTAGAACGAAATTCGATCAGCTATTTCGAGAGCTTTCGTTATAAGGTTAAAGTTACGTTTACACCATACAAAGGTATGCACTTCTAACTGCATATAATTTCTAAAAGTCAAGGTAATTCACGATGTATTTAGATGAAATAAATACTGTAGGATTATCTTTAATGAGGTCACAATGTACCTAACTTTCTATATCGATTAATAGTTAAAAAAGAAAATAAAAATAAAATTAAAAGCTCTCAGTGTTCTAGAGATGTCACTTAGTAAATTTATAAGCTTTATTCGAAGAAAGCTAATTGAAAAATCTTACTACAGGGTGAGTCAAAAGTTCCGCTTCCATTTTGATTGCCTATAACTTTGTTTAACGAAAAGATAAGTGGGTTTAGTTTTTATAAAATGTTTATTTGGTCTTTAAATTTAATGAAACATCTTTGTATCCACTAAAAACAACTTTGTGATGTCGTATTTATGCTGAAAACATCATTGATCCCTATGATTTTGAAAAAGAGCATAGTGTTGAAGTTAACGTTACTGTCCAACGGTACCAGGAAATTTTCTTGCCGATTTAGCATGACCAGACCAGACCAGACTTTATCTTATGGGGTTTTTTTAAATCAATACTGGCGTCATCCGCTAACGAGCTACAGGAGATGCTAAATATTATGAATGAAGCTTTGAAAGGGAAAGAAATGAAAGTGANACGCCTTTATGAATAGCTAGATGGTGTCTCAAAGGGCTAGACTAGCTGTGCATGCTGGTGTGTTGGTGCCAACACCTATGTATGGTAGTGAAAGTTAGGTATGGCAGAAGAATCACAAAAAATAAAATAAATGCGGTAGAAATGAGAGCGTTGAGAAGCATGAGTGAATTAAAACTGAGTGACAGAGTAAGAAATAGTGTGATAAGAGAACGTTGTGGCATAAAAGAAGACGTAGTGACTAAAATTGAGAAAGGTATGCTTAGATGGTTTGGGCATGTAGAGAATGAATGAAAGGAGATTGAAAAAAAGGATTTATTCGTCAAGAGTGAAGTTGGAAGTGAGTAATTGGAAGGGGAAGACCAAGGCGAACGTTCCTTGACCAAATCCAGGACATTTTAAATAACGGCCAGGTCAAGAATACTCTGAACCGACGAACTTGTATGAAAGGTTTAATGAGAATGAAAGAAGCGAAAGAGATATGCAAGGATCATGGCAAGTGGAATGATGTTGTCTCTGCCTATCCCTATGGGAATGAGGCGTGATGCTATGTATGTATGTCTACTTTATGTAAATAAGGCCGACACGATTCAAAATCTTAAAGATATCACTCGTCACGAAATTGAAGAAACTTGTGTTACAGGATGTCTTGAAAAGCCTTAAAAAGAGTCGAAAGTGCATAGCAAAAATTGTTATATGAAAACCAAACCTACTTGTCTTTTCTTTGAACAAAGTAATAGGCAATCAAAATTATAGAGTAAATTATAATGACATTGTAATGATGATGATGAACTGTCTCATTGGTCTAGTGGTTAGTTTGTTCAGCTACCAGTGGCGTAACTATAGGCTGACAGGGCTGGTACAATGACATGGGCCTCTGGCCCAAGAGGTATTCGAAGCTCATGGGACAAGACAGGTTATGCGACTTGGGTATTGGCTATGGCAGATGACGATTTTTGCGGTAGGGCTTCATCAAATGATTTGCCACGGGCCCTAGATGGTATAGTTACGCCACTGTCAGCTAGAGACATGAGATCCTGGGTTCGAGCCGGCTTGGGCGAATTCATAAATCAATATTGAGATATCTAGATAATACTAAGATAAGAAGATTAAGAAGTTGGCGGTGTGCTCCATCCTCGGAGAACACCTTAAGCCGTCGATCTTGCGCATGATCTCTCTCCAGTCGTATCGATTCCCGTCACAACTGACTGGGAGAGTGAAGGAGTAAAGATTGCACTTGTGTACTATGCCTGCCAATCCGCAGTGGAGCAGCGTGGTGGGTCTATGCTCTAAAAACCCTCGCTCCTCGGAGTGAGGAGGCCTATTCCCAACAGTGGTACGTTAATTTTGCTACTTACCTTACCAAATGAGAACTATCACTTCCCACATTAAGAAAGTTTGATGCTTTTATGTATTTTTTAAACCTGGTAGAATTCCTCCGTGGCTAATCACCATCCTAGCAGCAACGACGTACCGCCAAGCAAAGAGATTTGTATTCCAGTATGATGCTGTGTAGAAACCGTTAAAGGTGTATCGCCTCTTACTAGATTAGCATGCTTCCAACTTGGACTGTATCATCACTTACCCTCAGCTAAACTGTCAACAATAAAAAAAACCTATTTTGAAGATCTTTCCTGAAGTGAAAACCTATTAAGGCGCGTTGTGCACTATATTTTTTGAGAGAGACAATGATGCTAAGTCGTCACGCTAGGTTATGTAACACATGTCCGAATAATGTTGACTAATCGAGCGATGATTCAAGGTCATTCGTGAATCATTAGTCGATTAGAGTAGACGTATATGTACATAAGTTTAGTTCGAATATAAATTTCCGATGCAGTGTAGAAACCGTACAGGTCGCTTTCCATCTTAAACTGTATCATCACTTCTGTAAGAATCTTTCTCCAGACACACTCTGTCTAAATATGAAATGTATCTCCAACTATAACAAAAATTAGGTCAGTAAATCACTGGAGTATCTCATAAACAGGATTAAAAGACCGTTAAAATCAATCTTCATAATGATCAGGTTTTAAAATAACAAAGACACATTACAATATTATACCTTTATTGAGATAAGTACATAATTGACGATATATATAATACAAACAATAAAGGTTTTAGGAAATCTTTTAGAGGACAGGCAATAAGGCAAAAACTATGTCAGTCTATAATTTACTAGGAAATTATTAAGTTCTGTATACAATTCTATATACTAGTTAAGTTTAATAGGATTACATATATTTTATATGACATTGCTAATTGCACGCCAGATACGATGGGATAGCGATGTCAGTAATTTAAATCTTTCGATAATATATCGCTGCTTTAGAAGAATAGTGACACAAATTCAAAAGAGCTAATTTTACAGGCGCCGTTTGAAAACTAAATAATGACTTAATGGCACTTTGTGTGCCACAGTGTCATTTTTGGCGATTTCAATATGAGTTTTTGACACAATATACAGACAATATTGCATTATTTGATAGAATAGAGACACAATCTAAAAAGCATAATTTTAAAGCAAAGCCGTTTGAAGATTTAACAAAAGATTTATATCAATGGTGATATTTATTGGTGCCATTGCATTTTTAACACAAGTAAAAATAAACTATTCTGGGTTATTTGTAAGAATAATGACACAATTATAAAAGTCTTATTTGAAGAGCAGAGCAGCTTTAATTAAACAATTTTAAATAAAGGAATGGCGTAGCGACATTTTGTGGTGCCAAGTTTTTGAACCAAGAAGAAAAGTGATATAATTAAAAACGGCTAATTTTACAGTAAAACAATTGGAGACATAAACATACCTTTAAAGCAACCAATGGTTACACGGTCTTTTGGTTACTACATCACTTTTGCAGACATAAATGAGAGTTTACATGACATAAACATAGATCACTCTGGATTCTTTAAAGGAACAGTGACATAATTAAATAAATTTTACAGTAAAGCGATTGGAGACTTCAACATATGTTTAAACCAAGCAAAAAAACGTGGATTATTTAGTAGAATAGAGACACAATTCAAAAATTGTAATTTGAAAGGAAAGCCATTTAAAAATATAGTTAAAGAATCTTTATTTTTCCAGACAGACAGAGGAAAATATAGACAATTCTGTATTCAGCCGTTTCATTAACTGAAGTTTTGAAAACTATTTTTTAGTATTTTTTTATCTAAAGCAGCGATATTGGTGTCAATTCTGTTAGGGTCTTCTCTTAAAATAAAATTTGCAAAAAAAAACTATTTCTACGAAAACAAGTAATTCCGTCATTAAGTATTTAAAGATTTACATATTTGTTAGTAAACTTACTAAGTTGCCTTTGGTAAATCTATAATAATTTTAAATAGATTTTTTATTTTAAAATAATAGTATTTAGAAAATCTAATCTTTTTTTTTACTATTCAGTTATTTGTATTTAAAGTAAATAGTCTTTTATTTAAAAAGGGTTAATTTTGACATAAATGACCACTGAATCCAAAGAAAATATTTCTATCTCTAGAATTTTATATAAATTAGTTTAAAATAATACAGAATCGACACCATTTTCTAAAAAAGTTAAAAATATTTAGCAATTAATTGAAGATTAAAATAAATTAAAGGCATATTATAACACAAAATTTTCATAACACTTATTGTTAAAATTAATATTAAGCTGTACATATAACAATATATTATAGAGTAATCGGTGTTATTGATACATTTCATAATTAAAGCTTATATATGCTAATACATTCATACTCTAAAGTACTACATCTAACATTTATTAAAAGGTTATATTGAAAGAAGTATACAAGTGATATATTAAAAAAAACAAAATCAGGTATATCCAGAGAATATCACATGTGTACAAATTCGTTGTTTCTTTGAACACACGAAGCATTCAGAGAACATGACACTATACTAATATGATTAAATCCGTTATATTTCATAAGAAATTTGAACTACAATTGACTATGTGCAATACGATTTCATTTATAATTTTAAAATGCTGCTTTGGAGGAATAATGACACAATTCAAAAAAGCAAATTTTTCAGAAGAGCCGTTTGAGAGACATAATGGCATTTTGTGATTTAATTACAATTTTTTAACACAAGAAAATATACTATTATAGATAATGGTACAAAATAGCCAATTGTAAATTAGATAAGCTGTTTGAACTAATTAGGGACATAGTGACACATTCTGGTGCAATAGCGTCATTTACAACGATTTGAATCTGAGTTTTTAACAACTATAGACACTACTAGGTAATTGTACAGAATTGCACAGAATTGCCATTTGTTAATTAGATAAGCTGTTTGAATCAGCCAGTGATATAATGACACATTCTGGTGCCAAAGCCTATGAATTTTTAATACAATAAAATACAGACTCTTCTGGATTCTTGGCAATCTTTTGGATCTTGGAGTTTTGACACAAGATAATATAGACTATTCTTGCTTCTTTAGAAGATTAGTGACTCAACTCAAAATTTCTAATCAGGAATGCCGTTATTAAAATACAACGTTTAAATCATCAAATTGTATATTGATATTTCAGTGCCACCTTGCCATTATTGCCAATTTGATACTTGCAGATATGTGAAGGTCGAATTCCAAAAACACTAAAACAAATGTCTTTTTACTTTTTATTAAAGGCATAAATACAAAATAGGATGGCTTTATTTCAGAAATTTACAAACTTTCATCTTTAAATTCAATCCTTTAAACCCTTATTTGGCAATTAAAGGATGCTTATGTCCTTTTCCAAGGTTTAATCTATCTCTGTGCAAATTTCATCAAAATCATTTAATATACTAATGTGGAGAGAATAATAAATATCTCATTCATTCGCACGTTTATTCTCTCATTCGTTCTTTCTCGATTATGGTGGACTTTAACTGAAAGTATGAACATTTTGTATTGTGCCATTGTTCCTCTAAAGGAGCAGAACCTATTGCCTTAACTACACAATGTTAATTAAATAGAAAAATTATATTAAACAAAACTAAATCAAACGAAATAATACTAAAACGCATTTCCGTTCTGAAATGAAACTATACAATAAAAAAGTGCATTATCTACAAGTTACATTTGATTAACATGGCATCGTTTCTTTTATATATTCATAAATACTACTTTTTTAATACCTTAACATCTAGAATAACAATTGAAGGCCCTTTATATAGAAGACTACATGATAAGGGATTGAAAACTGGCCCTTTTTTTAAATGAAAACAGATTTTAAAACATTTCTAATATATAGAAAACATCAAACGGAATGTTATGTTCATTAAATTGAGCAATAGCTAATTGAAGCTCGTTTCAAAATAAAACTTATTTAACACTTCGTCAAATACATGTCTATACAGAGATATGACATGATATGTTATTAAGCAAAAGCGTAGTCAGTCGCTGGGAGTAAGGTCTTGGGAAGGCAAATTGTTTCTTTATATTAAAACTTAGATAATATATTGTATCAGTTAACTATCAAATACGTTTAGGAAATTAGTAACATGTGACGATAGTTTACTGAGCATCAATAAACTGTCATCAAATCACTACAATGTGAGCATGTTACTATGTTTCGCTGTCTGTTACCTTAAAACTATTCAATGGATTTTTAAGCAGTTTTCAGCAATAGGTAGAGTGATTCAAGAGGAAGGTTTATATATATCATACATATATATTATAATACATAAAATCTGAAAAATTCAAAGATTTGTAATGTAATGTCATCTAACATATTTTTGTGCGTTTAAATCTCAAACGCTGACTAAACCTTACGAGATAGATCAAATGAATGTACTACAGAAATATATATCTTATAAAGATCGATGAAAAAGTCAATGATAGTATATGTTTATCTATAAACGATAACCCACAGAAACCATTTTTATCTTTTGCATATTACAAAAAAATGTGTTATTTAACAAGCTGTTTTATACAATACAGTATTATCCTTTATTCATTTAAATAAATTACATATGTTGTATATTTCATGTAGATTAAAACTGCCTTTAACAGCACTTCATTAAAATGGATATCTTAGAAGATATCAGAGATTTAAAAACCGATGGCACACCAGCGGATGTGGTGAAGTTACACAAGCATCAAATGGATGTTATCGTACTTATATATAGAAAAAACTTGTTATTTTGTGATTGAGAATAGAAAATTTTCTTTTATTTCTTGTTATAAACAGTCTGAACAATATATTATCTAAGTATGTAAGAGTTTTGTAACATATATGTATCTAATGAATACAATAGACATCGTTCTAACTTCATTATACTTATTATATTGAGGTTTAAATGGAAACAGTTATAATATATTTTTATATAGTAGAGCCTTTATATTTTTAACTACTTTTCATAAATAAATGATGACGTCATCATAAGATAAGTGAAATTAAAGATTTATTAAAGCCCTAACTTTCCTCGTAACTTTCTATTAATTGATTCAATTAAACATTACCATCTGACTTTTAATACAAACCTTAATATTGTTTGCTAAAATGGTAAATACATACAGGAGACCGCTCCTGTAACGAAGACAGACGGTAATACTAATGACACCTTTGATAATGCAACGGAAAAAAGCGATCCTGATTTAAAAGAAGTCATTATTTATACTCCATCGTGTTAATAGAGCTAAATGAAATGATTGTTTCATAATCGGTTACTTTACAAAAAACAAACCAGCAATAAAACACAAAGTCAAAATTAGCTGACGCACGGGTCAACGAACTATGGTTTTATTTAGTTGTACTATCGTGCTGGAGCGCTATAAATTATGATAATAAAACGTTTTAATAATAATATTGTTTTATTAATTAGGATCGATTTTTTTATGGTCCCATCATCATCATAGGTGTCATTAGCACTATCGGCTGTCTTCGTTTTCGAGAGCGATCTCCTAACACCTTGTATTTGATATTAAATTTGTCCAAAGTTGCAAAGATACATAAGTTTAAGCAATATGTAAAGAGCACTCTTACACATAAAGCGCATTATACAATTCAGGAATATCTCGATAATAGGAAATTGGATTTGAATCCAATTCCATATATAGATTCAATCAATGGACTTATCCTTTGAAATCGAGTATTAAATTTAATACCAACGAATAGAAGTGACGTTTTAAGTCTAATTGAAAAATTCTGAGTAAATGTTTCATTTAAATACACGTATTATTGAAGTGAAACTTCTTTAGGCGCATGTAAAATTATTACAGATAAAACGCGTGATTAGCATCACGAAGATGTGCAACGTTTTTTATGCAAATTCGTTTGCAAGTTAGTTTTAATATTTACAAACAACATGTGGCATTTTTAATTTGCCACTCGTCATTTAATCATTTAATATACTATTTTTCATATCATTGAGATTTAAGATTTCAATAAATTATTTGTATTAATTTTCAGCACTTAATGAAATTCTTTACATATCTTCCCTTTCCCTCCTTCTAAGTCTAGGAAATCTAAAGTTTTAGATTTGTATAAATATAAATCCCCCCGAAATCCCATTCCTAACAAGACTTCACGTTCTAAAATGTTATGTCTGGTCCACACTTTTATATGGCTGCGAGACATGGGTCGTTAAGTAAAGCAGTAAGCGGCTCCAAGCATTTAAGATGTGCGCTCTGAGAAAAATGTTTAAGATTTCTTGGAACCAGTTCGTATCAAATGCTGTAGTCCTCAAACGAGCGCAAATTAGCCGCATGCTTATGACGACCATCGTGCGGAGAAAGATTGCTTTTTTCGGACATCTTCAAAGAGGATCCCTATTTGAGTACCCACGGTTGAACCTAGAGGGCAGGGTGTCGGGAAACAGAGCACCTGGCAGACCGATGCGGCACTGAATGACCGATATACATGAGTGGACCAGTCATAACTACGCACAAATAAAAAGACTTGCCCAGGACAGAAGAGTTTTCCACATACTGACCGCCAAACTTCATTTTGAAGAAGGCACTAGATGATGATAAATATAAACAAGACTTAAAAGTTAACCAAAGAAGTTTCACTTCTCACACGTGTTCTTTTAATTTCTATTATATGTTGTCTATCTAGAAGAGTTACTTCTAGATTATTATGAACATAGTCCATTTGTAAATCGATTTCTGTAAAATCAAATGAATAATTTTTTATTCACATATATATTTATATTACTTAAGAATCGTCAAGTTATTGTCTCATATTACTTGTTTATAAGGTTGAATTACGTTAAAAAAAACAATTGAAATAACTAAAGACAGTCTTTGCTCAATACCGTATTATTTTTTATTGGGTAATTCAGTGAATGTCAAGCTTTTGATAGTCTAAGTAATCTTTTAAATCTGATAAAGTCCAAAAATCTAAAGCGATTCTGTTGACACTGTTCTGAAAAGAAAGCACAACAGACTCATTCTTATTAGGAACTCAGTCATTCCTGAGCTATTTATCATCTCAGCCAAACATTCAAACTCGAAAAAGTCCGAAGAGTTTATGTGAAAAAATTATCTCTCTGTTGGTATATCGGCAATTCGACATCCGGTGAACGGTCTTCGTAATCATCCATGTTGTTTTGTAGAGGCAGCTCTTCTAATGCTTTAACTGGTAATATAAAAAAGGGTGTTACATAAAATAGACAATTTAAAAGAATCTATTTATTAAAACTCTCAATTAAAACGTTATTGAATTCCAAAATGTTAATGCAACTAAAGGTAATAAAAATATATAAAAAAATGTTCAACTCACGACAAAATGCAAAAAAAAAAACGAAACCATGCTGCAAACTGGAACGTATCTTCAGGGCTCTACGTTGGTGTATGAAAATGTGTTAGAAACGAAATGAAAAGTGTGTGTGTGCAGAGTCTAAAATCTTATCTATAATGTGTTGAATGAGTTATGATTCTTCTAAAACTGTGTCTTTGGCTAAATTGTGCGTGATATTAAATGATACTAAAGTGTCGAGGTCTAATTGTTCGCGTTGGACGGCCCATCAGTGTTGGTTCCTGGAGGGACAAATATCAAGCTTAAAGTTACATGCGTGATCACACGTGTGTGTTAGTCACATCAAACAATGAGAATTATCAAAGCATAGAAAAAAATATTCGATAAACAGTCATTAATGGTATATAATCCGACATTTCAGTAGGTTCACTTCAACATTTGAGTGTTTAAATTGCAGCATTATTTATGTTTCTATGGAGAAGAAGATGATTTGGTGATTGATTTAATTTACATTATTATATGAGAAAGAGAATATTTTAATTTCTGTATAATCTGAATCAACGCCTATTTGATCGAAAGGATCACTGTTTAGAACTTGTAGTTTAAATGTATACTGTTTTGCGATAAATTCTTGGAACTGTTTGAGTAATTTAGTTATTATTAAACATCAATCTTGAAATTCACATAATCCAGATGATCAAGACCAAATGTGGATTACAATTGTGCAAACATCCAAAGAGACAAGACTAATCCAAGATAAGGTTGATGTAATTGCTACAATATTGGATATCATTATCTCTAGAAATCAATGCAAACTGTATCTTTATGACTACTGTAAAGGATACTGATTTATTTTTACTGAGGCATCAGATTCTAATGACAATAAAATGGTGAGTAATTTTAATCTCGAAATGTGAAATTGATTGTTGCTATATTAATAATTTAAATTCATAAACAAGTAATAAAAAAGAGTTCGAATAAAAATTACATCAAGTATTATGTATAAGTAACAATGAAGTAAAAAACAATAATGTACATAACAGATATGAAGATACGAATTTTATTAGGTTTTCTAATCATGAAAGATCATGCATTAAATCCAATCAACCAATCGACAGATTCTTTATTTATAACTTCATGCCTTGATAACTCTCAACAAAAAGTTAGTGAAGTAGCAGAAAACGTAACAAAACAAATAAAAACTACATTTAATATTGTTGCCACAGTGAAGTTAGATACCATGTAGCAAAATAATAATTCCGATGTCAATATTTCATATTAGCAACTTGAACTTGATAACATTCGTCAATATTAAGCAACTTCATTTGCATTTCAAATGCATTGACTATCGCACCAGCAGCTGTAGAATACCAATTCTTATCATGTCAACGATGTGACAGAAAAGATTTTATGGTATGTAGAACAGCGCCACGACTCCCGCATAAAATTCAAATTATATACTTTTTATGTAAACATTGAATGAAATAACATAATTTATTGTAAAAGCTGGAAAAAAACCATGGAAATTTGCTACTGATATATTTATAATTATCGATTGTATAACCAAAGATTTCTTTTTTATAAAAGATGCAATAGCTGTTGCTGTGCGTAAATATGAAACAAATGTCAATGAAAATAAAGATTAGGTTGATGTTTATAATCAATTAGAACCTATCAAGGTTTTAAAAGATAATAAAATTTTCAATGAAGTTAAACAAACAAAAGTTGACACCAAGATGCATTTCTATTTAGGGAAAGTAAACTAAACTAGCATTCAAAAACGGTCACATCTAATAAGAAATCCAGCATAACTATAAAAGCGGAGGTCTCACCAGCTATGATTTTGCTCATCTCGGTGACCTGCTTGGCAAGGATCTGGTTCATCTGGAGCAAGTGTTCGCGTTGACGCTTCTCTTGTCCGTCTGGGCTCTAATACAACATATATGTATGCGCTTATGTACACAGCCAACATTCGAAGCGGCTATATCAAGCTACGTGTTTGCAGACAAACAGAAGATTAAGTTGGAAGTATTTTATTGCTAAGTAAAGTCAAAATTCTAAATGGCATAAAAGGTAAAGAAAAAAATAAGATTGCTGAAGGTAACATTGAAATCTTTAGGTGCTAAGCTATATCAGAAAGTGATATAATAAGCCGTTTGATACGAAGTTAAAATATAAGAGACACCGATAAAACCTCTGATAATTAGGTCACAAGAGAAATTAATACGTTACAGGATTTACTATAAATTTACAATAAAAAAGATAATGTGGCAATCTGTTCTATATTAAAGGTTTCAGTAAAAAATTAAAAAGACACCGGACTTAAGCTCCAGACTTAAGCGGTTACATATCTTTAGTTAAGGGACTCGCTATAAATATAAAACATTACCAACACATGATTTTTCGCACACTTTTTTTGGGTATGGATAAATTTTATAATCCTGTATAAAAATTTGAGGGTATAAAAGCGACTATTTAAAAAAGTTATTGATGGTATTATAACTTCAGAATATGATTTCCAAATTTTCAACATTTTGGAAGAAGAATCTCATACTATCTCAACTAAATAAAGTTACTGACGACATTATCAAACAAAAGATATCCAACACAACATCCTTAAGTAATTCGTAACTGAAAACTTATTATACAGAACGTTTTATAACTAATCTATAAAGATGACAAATTATTCATCTGCAAACACGATACATCTATTGATATTGTCATATTATAAACAGTACATAACTAGGATTAAATATATCCGATAGATGACAATGATGAAATGTACATGCATAATCAGAAATTTTATCATTCAGTAACAACAAAAGCAGAGCGAACTATGCAAGATGCTTGTAGATACAGAAGAGAAAATGATAACATGGTATATAGATCTAGAGTTGAATGAAAGAAAAGAATTAAAAGTAATGGAAAAGCATATTACATGGTATGACAATTTAGATGTAGATTAAGTTAATTGAAAGGATGTTAATATAACAAAACAGTTAAATGGTATTCAAATATTTCGATAATGTAATTTTAATATTTGTTATATGACTATGGTTAATCATAAAACAACAGTTTAATATGGTATAAATCAAATGGCTACAGATTATGTTGTTCTTATATTACATCAAAAACTACTGTAACAAATTATATTAAAGGTACAAAAAAGTTTGATACTATGTACGTAAACTTACCTTACTAGGATCAGCAGAAGAGCTAGTAAGCATCTTCTTGATGGACTCCACTTTTTCTTGACGCTTCTGCTGTTCTTCTGGAGACAATTCTGGAGGCTGTCAAAAATTTTGTAGTCAATATAAAGAATTTTTCTCTTTTTTTAATACTAGTTCTAGGAGTTCTAGGCGCTATCATTTTTAGATAGTAATAAATTTATTCTAACAGTATGATAGTAAGAAATTCAAAAAGTAGAAGGTTTAAAATGGCCCTTTATAGAGAATATATCATATAAGATAAATATACACACTGGAGTTAGTGTGAAGATCCTAAAGCGCACAAAAACATATGGTAAAAAGTAAAATTCAGGTTAAATTTAAGGAAGAAAAAGTGTAGTTTACTTAGTAATATCATAAAGACTTAATGTACAATAACTGTAAAGTTTAGTATGCCATATAAACTAGATTACAAGGTTGACATGTAAAAGCTCTGAAAGGAGGATTATCTCTCAGTAGAAACTTTTATTTGATTAGGGTGGAAGTTTTTGTTTACTTATCATATACGTAGTACGCAAAGGTGGATTTAGAGGTCCGAAGGCATCGGCGCATAAAAGGTCAGTCGCAGACTTGGACACAAATTATGTAAGGAATAAAATTATCAATTTTTTTCCAGATATTTTAATGAAACAATTTACTGTGAAACCAAGTAATATATTTTTTAACATTTAACTAAATGTAAGTAACAACAAAAACTATTTAAACATTCCTATATTTGCAAATAAAAAAATAATTAAAGGTCGATAGAGCTTAAAATTCACATAATCAATAACAATAAATTTTTCATTCGGGTCGGCAATCTTTATTGTCTTGTAAACACACACTGGAAGACAAATCTCTAATAAATAATTTATTGCAAGCACTAAAAGATTACATTATCTAATTTGAGATTTCCGAAAGTTATCATTGCTTACTTTGTTTGAAAATGCAAGAAATCCTCCATTTAGTTCAGTGAATAAATATACCGGTTGAAATGAATTTCATATTTCAATTTTTTGAAATGGTGCCTCAAGGTTGTGGCCCCAGTTGCCCCACCCCTTGTAAATCCGGCCCTTGTCATAAGTAACTATGTCGTAATGGATCCAATTCTAATGTCGATAGAAGAACAGAATGTAGTAAAATATAAAGGCATGATCTTTACCTTCTCAGGGATATACCGTTCTGGTATAATGATCTTTTGTGGTGCAGCCAACAGTTGGTCTATTGAGTCTGGTATTCTTCGCGATGGCAGTGCAGACCTGACGACGTCAGGAGCAGCGCCGCGGAGTGCACGCTCCATGTCTGCGTCATCCAATGATCGCCCCATAGCCTAAGGAGGATATTTGCAAACTCGTATAAGTGTCTGTTGGGTATTTATTGTACTCAGTAATGTATAATATAAAAATGAATCGCAAAATGTGTTGGTAAGCACATAACGCAAGAACGCCTGGGTCAATTTTGACAATTATTTTTTTTAAAGGTTCGTTGAAGTCCAAGGAAGATTTTTACGGCGAGAAAAGTTTAAATAATTGCAGGGGGGAATACCCTAAAAACAGCCATTTTCTGATTCCCATACAAACGTTTTCTAAATAAAATGTACAGTCAATTTGACCTTTATTGTTATTCAAAAAAGTTCATACTAAATTACAAGTATTCACTGTTGTCTAAGCAATGTAGGTGTGTTTCTAACGTCAAAGAGTCAATTTGTACTTTATTGCCGCACAAAGTCAAAATCAATTGAATAGTATAAAAGCCAAAGAAGTTTCAATTCTTCCACGAGTACCCGCTGATAAAAACACACTTGTTTTATACTGTACTATAGACGTAAGGTTTGCTAACAGAGACTTAGACTTTAATTCCCAGGAGAGGAAATTTAAGAAATCTGATTCGTAAAGTTGCAGGTGAAAGATATGTTACTTTGTGAGGACTCAATATATAATGAATTGTTATCTTTACTAACGTCATGGTTAACAAAAAAATTATTGAAAGCTTCTGCAATATCAATAGGATTTTTTATTAAATTATTATTAACATTTACTTGTTTTATATTTTCTTTTGGGTAATTATTTCTGGATTTTTTAATTACATTCCACATTGCTTTGTTTTTATTTTTAGAATTATTAATGAAGTAGTTTGTTTGGCATTTTTGTGGTAAAGAAATTATTCGTTTTAAACGTTTGGAGTAAGCAATGAAGTCCAGTTTGTTTTGCTCATTTGGGTTTATTCTATAGATCCAAAGAAGTTCTCTTTAATATTTGTATGAGTTAAAAATTTAAAGCTTTTGAAGCTCCTCCTAAATAAGAAATTCGCAAAATAAACTTACGTCTTGGTTGTAAGCATCCTTAGGCATTTCATTAAGTGTTTTAGCACTCAAATGATGAGGTGCAGTGTAATGTCTCCTCTTCTCCTTGGGTACTTGTCGTCTATGCGACGATCCATTTTTAGGATCAGACATCTCAGTAATTATTTGCTTAGCAGCTTCACTTTTAAATATCGGTGACAACTCCATATTGGATCTTGTTAAACTAACAATACTGCTGGTCTTTGACATTGGGTCATTGGTCAAAGTCCTTGAACTATCTGTTGGGCTGTTCAAGTATTGTGTTGATAGTGAAATTGTGTAACCAGATTTATCATAGCTTTTATGGTAACTGCTGCTTAAAGATGACATATCTCTGGAGTATTCATAATTGGATAATGAAGGACTTGATGGGTATTTGGGGCTTTGTTGCATGTTTTTGTCGTTTAATCCAAGGTAACTCGGTGGTTCTGGATGTTGGGCTTTTGAGTAATAGTTCTCGTATTTATTATAGTCCGTTCTGGGTAGGGATGAAGCTCTATAGTTATTGATTGGTTGGACTAATTCTTCTTCAAGAAATTGATCAATGTTTGTGGTTATGTTATTGCTTGACCAATCTGATAGGGGTTGTAATGAGCGTTCACGATCTCTTTGACGTCTTTCACTTTCTCTTTTGACTATACGAACTGTTTTTATCTCTTGTTTCTCCACATTAGATAGATTACCTGCAAAGTTATAATGTTTTAATGATGAATTTGTATAAGAAACTCCCTGTCACAGTTTATGACAACGATGAACTCTCAAAACTATTGGATAGTTTTTTTTTTATTCTTTTGGATTTGTTTATCATGACATATATGGTGGTAAATTTTAATTAATACTTTAACTTTTTATTTAATTGTGATTTTCTTCAACCGTGAAATCGTTACGTTTTGCTATCAACTAAGATACAAAAGTATTAAACAGATGGTGCTGTAATTTAAGTTACACATATAATTATAGTGCTGGCGAAGTTGGACAATTTAGCTAATATGTTATAGACAATATGACAGTTCATTATAAAGTGAATGTCAATAAATTTTCCACTTTTTCAAATTCACTATATATTTCGAAATTGTTTTTGGGTAACAAATTAAATAGTTAAGATAAGTAAAAGCCTATTGAGGTCTCATACATAGCATCACGCCTCATTCCCATAGGGGTCGGCAGAGACAACATCCTTCCACTTGCCACGATTCTTGCATATCTCCTTTGCTTCTTTCATTGTCATTAAACCTTTCATACAAGTTCATCGGTTTAGAGTACTCTTGACCTGGCCGTTATTTAAAATGTCTTGGATTTGGTCCTTGGACGTTCGCCTTGGTCTTCCCCATCCAAACTTTCGCATTCAATCTTGACTCATAAATCCTTTTGTCAGTCTCCTTTCGTTAATTCTCTCTACATGCCCAAACCATCTAAGTATACCTTTCTCCATTTTTGTCCCTACGTCTTCTTTTGAGGCGTTAATAAAATAGAAATTACTTAACATAGTTTTTCTAACTGTCTGAAATACTTTCAAAAGAATAAAAAATATTTATATATTGTACTTACCGAAAGCCGTATGTTGCATATCTTCACTATTTATCGGCGAAGCTACTTCAATTCCTGGTGCTCTTGTGTCCACATATAGTGGCATTTCCACGCTTTGTCCGTAATGTCCTGGTGGCAGCACTGGTCCTGACATGTCATAATCATATTCGGATTGACCATGATCGATTGTGTGCCCAGTGTCAAGATTTGTTTCTTGCCAAGACGACATTGGACGACGTTTGCCTGATGTAAACGGTATTATTATAAAAATATCATTATAAAATATTTTTCTAAATAATTACACGCATATACGCACGCAGAAACACACACACAGAAGAATTGGATGAAAATATGCAAGCTTACTTTCATTATTCTTCTGTCGTCCTTTTTTCCTATTTTAAATAAAACGTAAGCATAATTAAAAAATTACAAAGAATTAACTGGACATTTTTAAGAATCAGGCAAAAAGAAAGAACATTGAAAGACAAAACATGTTTTTTAATACGATATATAAAACGCAATCACACAAGCATACACACATGTACACACATTCAGACGTACGCACGTATTATTTTAATTGTCAATTTTTATAGTTTCGACTAGGGAATCAGGTTTTTGATTGCAAGCTGTTCCATCACCTAATTTAGGAACGTTATTAGACAACAATTCTTTTTGTATTAGTATAGGTTTACGTTTAGGTTTGCCATTGGTTCATCCTCATTGCTGTCCTTGCGGAGTCCAAGTCGACCGCTTAGGACACCACGGTCTATCTTGTCAGCGAAGCGCCAGTCGCCTTTCAAGACATGCAGCGTTGAATGATATTATACGTAGAGCTCTTGCCACTGCTAACGTACCGGCACAATTAGAGCCGAACGGTGTTGTACGTAGGAATGGCAAGAGACCTGACGGAATTACTTTAATTCCTTGGAAGAATGGAAGGTGCCTGGTACGGGATGCGACTTGTCTTGATACCGTGGCACCTTCACATTTAACATTATCTTCAACGTTGCCTGGTATTGCGGCGACTGACGCCGAAATTAAAAAATTGCAGAAATATGGATCTATTACACAAGATCGCATATTTCTGTCATTTGGCGTGGAAACTATGGGACTGTGGGGCTCTGAAGCAAAAATATTTTTTAAAACTCCTTCTAAGCGGTTACTGGATTCCACAAGTGACCTCAAAGCTGGCGCTTACCTCGGGCAAAGGATCAGCTTAGCTATCCGAAGAGGTAATGTTGCCAGTATTTTAGGAACACACCTCGTGGACAGCAATTTGGATGCGGCTTATTATTTGATTTAATTAATTTTATTTGTTATTTTTTTATATTCTTGTATGTAACTGATGTTATTAGTTTAAATTTAATTAATTATATTGGATGTCTATTTATAGTTCTAAATACTTATGTAAAATAGAAACAATTTTCTAAAGCCAATTATCACAATGGTAAGTGATTGACAGAAGAATTTTTATAGCCTAAATAAAGTTTATTATGGATATTTATATTAAACATATTTGATTGAAATAGAAAAATTACCAGGCATTGAATCATGGGTTATCTGCAATGCATGAGACTGCTGTGTCAGATGTCTTACTGCTCTACTGAGCTCTTGACGCTGCCTTTGTAGTGCGGATACCAATTGTTGTACTCGAGTTACTTCTGTGACAAAAAGAAATGAACATAAAACGTTAGACATCTTAGACCTATAAAGAAGAGAAGATCTTCTCTGTAACGTGCCGCAGATGGACATAAACATCCTTATTCGCAGGCAAATAGTGGAACTGTAAACAACTTCATATCTTGAAATAGAAAATTTCTTTAGGCACGCTGCACTTTTATTTTGTGGGAATGAGACTGAGCTGTCACGCTCAATTATGTAACCCTTTTACGAGTGAAGTCGGCTTTCTACGACTACTGAAGCGAAAGGGTTATAGTCAAATGCTATAATCTTAAATATATCATTTTTGTCATTAATTAAGGTCACGACTAAACTAGAGGTCTACAAAAAAAATCTTTATTTAACAATAGGAGATATAATATTTTGAATGAACTATCTGTAGGACCCCACACTAGGTAATCCTGTATGGTAAATGTTAGAAAATTTTTTATGCATATTCAGTAAGTCTGAGAATTGTCTACTATCTATTTTTCAAACCTCTAAATATTAAGGGTCCACCCCAAAATAAGATTTTTTATTTTTTTACGCCAACCCTAAATTTTCACCTTTCTATCACCAACCCCCTATTTTTTAATAGCGATAATAGTAATCATTTGGCAAAACAACCTGGTCAGCTAGTATATATATAATCATACAAGGCATGCCACATAAAAGAATAACAAAAACAAAGTGAAAGTTGTTGCCTGACATCATCTTTCTATTCTCACATCTACCATAAGTAAGACCTTATGACAGTGCCTTGGTTGAGTCGTAATCTAGCGAAGTGAGCCAATAGAAGATTATTGTACGAGCTTCTTTTTAAGAGCAGTGTGCAAGGCTACTTTGTTGTATATGAAGCGGTCTATGTATGGACTGAAACGTAAGGTATTTTCAGGACTCTTTTTTGGGAAGACTCTTACAAACCCCGTTAGCCTGAGAATATACAATTGACTCACTGTAAACACTCTACATTCCTGATACAATCTTTTAACCGAATATTTAAAGGGGGTTCCTTAGCATAGTTTTTAGCACTGCTCTCTTTCTAATTGAATCAAATTTGATTTAGCGGCACTGCCCCAGCATATTAAGCAATAGGTTGTAAGATACTGACACAAGGCAAAATAGTCTTTATTGACGCTGAATTTCTAACCAGTTTCATAATGTTTATTATTTTATGTATTCGACCTGTCAGCACTTCTATATATGCTTTGGAGCTTAAATCACTTTATATACAGAAAACATATTTCTCTACAGTCTTTGACTCTCACTAAGAACGGGTTTCGTGTCTCAAGAACTACGTGGTTGACATCGAGTGGTAAAAATAATTTATCATAGTTATACACTATTTCAACATTTTTGACATATTCATAAAGATTTTCCAATTTTTCTGAGTCTGGACTTTGGCCAAAACTTGTTACCAATAACAAGCAAAGACGTATTAAGTAAGAAAATTACATTCCAGTAGGATGCTCTGTAAAAACCATAAATAAAAAAATACCTCTTACCAGATTAGCGTCATTTCATCTTTAACTGCATCATCAGTTACCATCATGTCAGATCAAAGTCAGCAATAATAAATGAAATTGCAATATCACTCACCATCTTCAAGCATTGCAGTTGGATGAGAGGGTTGGGTATTATGCGATGCTTGAGCATGTATGTTTGCACGTTGAGCTCGAAGGGCACGTCTAAGATGGTGTAGTTCTCGCTCCAAACGTGCATTATCCGCTACAGTTTGCTCAAGTTTCTGTTAAACAAACATGGCCTTTTGAATAGAACCTTTAATTGAATAATCACATTTAAAAGTTCGTAAAACAGTTTAAAGAAAAAGACTGCGATTTATGAAATACATTTAAGTCAATATGACATCAAAATGATATTGTGATATAAGATATGAATTATTGATCTTATATAAAAAAAAGAAATTATCAGTTATATAACCTCTTTGGAAAAATAATTTAGAATAAATGGATTCATCCATCTCTAAGATTTAGTTCTATGCAAAGTTATCCCAATCACATCATCCGGTGTATAAAATAGAAACAATTGTTTAATTCACTATTATATTCGTCCGTCCGATCAGGAAACACATGTGAGCCAGTCGTAACTATTGTGCGACTTGAGAATTGTACATATAATCTAAATATATTTTAATTCCATTCGTCCGTTGATTGAAGACCCCAAAACGCTACAATATGATCTCAGTTGATATTCAAAAGTGCCCGAATTTAAGAAAAAAACAATAAACAGTAGCTAAGTTAAAATTTTATACATGTGCTAAAAGAGTTATACATTTTAGAGATGTTAATTAATAAATTCAAAGTCATTGTTAAAAGAAAATTGATAGAAAAATCGTATAATAAGTTGCAAGATTACTTAGACAATAGAAACGCATGAGAGTGAACGAATTGCTCTAATTTGAATTGAAATATATTAAACTAATATGATATAAAAAAAAACAAACTGAGTTTGTTATGTGTTCTTCTCGGATGTGCGCAAAGGAACCCTCGTAACTTAGGATTTTAAGTCGTTCTTGAGTACCATCGTCAGACGTACATTAGATTCAAAGGTGCTGTAATATGCCTACTTGAATAAAGTTATTTTGATTTGATTAATAAAAGAAACATAGGTTGGTTTATAAAGTTGTAAGAGATAATAAAATAAAAAGTGCATCGTATAGCTAAAAACCTTATAAACCTTAGAATTGTGCGCCAGCATGGCATGCACCCGCGCCAATTCCGCTTCGAGTCCCGATGGCTGAGCACGCGTCCCCACATTTGTACTATCAAGTTTGCTACGAACACCTGAAATAACAACACAAAACAATAAATATAATAACACCGGCACACAAAAAAATTGTACACTGGGTGCCATCTAACTACGGGCATCTACAAGTTCGAGTAAATACAGGAAAAGGTGGAAGAAGAGGTATCCACGACGTAAACCATTTGAGAATGAAACAGTACAATACCCTCGAATAACCGTTAAAAATCTAATTTGTGTACATACTTGGATCTAAATAAAATGCCACGTTTTTTGTCAATAATAGAAATCATTCATTTTGTTTTATAACAAATATAGTATACTTATAAATTACGAAAATTAAATTAGCTTTATACATACATACATAGCATCACGTCTCATTCCCATAGGGGTAGGCAGGGACAACATCCTTCCACTTGCCACGATCCTTGCCAATATCCCTTCGCTTCTTTCATTCTCATTAAACCTTTCATACAAGTTACTCTAAACCGACGTTTAGAGTACTCTTGACCTGGCCGTTACTTAAAATGTCCTGGATTTGATCCAGGAACGTTCACCTTGGTCTTCCCCTTCCTACTTTCGCATTCACTCTTGACTCATAAATCCTTTTTGGTCAGTCTCCTTTCATTCATTCTCTCTACATGCCCAAACCATCTAAGCATACCTTTCTCAATTTTAGTCACTGGTGACGCCACTTTGGCGGTACTTTGGTCTTAATATTTTTGATGGTGCCGCGTAATAACATCTTTTACCAATTACCCTACCTTTTCCCTCGCGTGTATATACTCGCTACGCTTCCGCCGCGCAAGGTGTGTTTTCGCCTACCGCTGATATCCCCGCTATTAATCCGCTCGTATCTTCGTCTCGAAGTTATACGAACTGCAAGAACTATCGAAGAAGTGAACCTCTGGCCGTAGTGTAGTGCAGTGATAGTGCTTTCGCCGCCGCAACCACGCCCGTGCACAGCCCTACGACGAGGAGTAGGAGCAGATCCCGATACTCCAGGTACGTGCACGCGATTCCTTCCCCCTTCATCACTGTCACCCCTTACGCGACCTTCTTCCTTACTTCTAAAACCGCTATACAGTCCACTCCTGTCCATTTCAATTCCCCGCCCCGCTACATGGACGGAAGGTGGCCTCTTCTGCGCTGCCGCTCCAGTCACTATATCTTCTTTTATACCACAACGTTCTCTTATCACACTATTTCTTACTCTATCACTCAGTTTTAATCCACTCATACTTCTCAACCCTCTCATCTCTACCGCATTTATTTTACTTTTGTGAATCTTCTGCCATACCCAACTTTCCCCATACATAAGTGTTGGCACCAACACTCCTGCATGCACAGCCAGTCTTGAGACACCATCTGGCTATTCATAAAGGCTCGCAGGGCACCATTTACCATATGCCCTGCATTCACTCTCCTTTCAATATCACTTTCACATGTTCCAGCTTTGGTAAATTTAGATCCCAAGTATACAAATTCTTTCACCTCTTCCACTTGTTCCCCATCTATTAATTTATATATTCATCTCTTTCAAAAAGCATAACTTTCGTTTTGTTTACATTCACTTTCATTCCTTTCCCTTTCAACGCTTTATTAACTTTATAATATATAATTAACCATGATAACATTACATCGAACCTTAACATTAATACATAAAAATAAGAGTAATGCATAAAAATAAATGCGCCATCAGATTCAAATGGATGGGTGCCCATAAGGCTGGCAGCGACCTCTTTGGACAGCGATACTTATACGCTGTCCGAAGTACCACCCGGCCTTAGGATCACGGGTGACATCAACTAAGTGAGAAGAAATTTCTTTCAAAAAGCTTTAAGCCTCAGGACCCCACGGTCCCTATGTCTCGACGTCAAAAGGCACAAATATGTATTCTAGAGCAAGGCTCTTATCTTTGCGCCTGATGACATTTTCAGCTAATGATGCCGCCGCTCCCGCTGATTTAGAGGTAGCGTCAATGTGAGGTGGTGCAAGCGTATCAACATTTTTAGCATCCCACATAAACGACCTTCCTTTTTTCCAAGGCATCAACGATATACTATCAGGTCTCCTACTATCATCTTAAGTGTTGTATTTTAAAAATGAAAAATACAAGAATTATATTTAATTTAAAGGAATTTTTTCAGTAGCAATATTGTGCTATTTTACCGATTATTGCAGTTTTATAAATGTTTGTGGGGATTATTGGCCAAATTTATTGCAGTATCCGATCATGCAGATTAAATTACATGAAAATCTTGGTCAATCCGGGTCAACAAAATTTTTTGTACCAAGATAATCCCAATTTTTGCAATTTTTAAGGATATTTTAAATTTTATTCAACGAAAAAAGTTTTTAATTAAAGTACGATCGAAATTAGTATTTAACAGATCAAAACGCATGAAAATTATTCTTGCCTTAGATCTTAAATTATTTTTTCTTACCAAAACATCGAACTTACGCAATTTTTTGGGGTTTTTTGACCAATTTTCTCGAAATTGAAGGCTGAACGGCCTAAACTGACTTGAAATTCGTATTCAGCGTGTAGAAAAACTTGCCCGTAGATATGTGACACCCAGTGTACAGACAAGTAATATAGAAAACTTAAGCCATGGTGCGTGAATTCTTGTTCAGAGAAATCAGGTTTCTGTTATAGGTGTAGGTGTGTAGTGAGAGTGTGAACTGTTTTATAGGATGATAAAAAATTACCAGTCAGTAAAGAATCTATGGCGTCCTTGTCAGTCTTAAGACCTTGGAGTATGGCAGCCTCATCTGCCAGTTCTTGTTCCAATGCCCATAGTTCAGCAACTCGCACTCTAGCTGCTTCTGTTTCTAAAGGTTTACCTGCTGCAGCACTTTCGAGCCACCTGGAAAACAATTTACTAGACTGTTATATAGGCCAATCGACAGCCTCGCCAACACAATAGTGCGCGTAATCAATTCACCAATAGAAGTCATGGATTCAATACTCGGCAGTGCTAATTTGGAATTCTTAATTTGTCTGTACCTGGACTAGTAAGCGACCTTTCTACCAGCAAATTCGCTAAGCATATAGGATTTTGCTTTCCAGTACAATACTGTATAGAACACAGAATTTTGTTTCAAACTTAATCTGTATCATCATTTACCATCAGTTATTGTCTACAGAATAGAGGCATATCTGTTATTTATCGGATAGAATTATAAATCTAAACCATTCTTAAATATATCCGAAAAACGTACAAAAAATTACGAGTAATTCAGGCACATACATACGGAAAGTATTTGTATATAGATAAGGCAACAATACTGTGGAAAAGTACAAATCATGAAAAAGGTCAAAGTAGTAATTAGTTAATAAAGAACCGTCACCGATACAAACAAATGTATTGTAATAACAAGATTAAGAGCCTTAAATATAAAATTAAAACTGAGACAGACGACAATATAAAAATATGTGTAATGAGTTGGACTATTTTATGTAGTCAAACCCATTATCTTTTACGTTTAAACACATATAGGAATAACAATATGATTTGTATTCGTATGTGTCTAAACGTAATTCTTATTCATAACTGAGATCAATTCTATTTTTTATTGATCCTCTTTAGGTTTTGTATCTACCACCTGAATTAAACTCAGCTTCCCTACTAAATTTGGTTTGTTGGCAAATTTCTCTTATATAAACTCTCCATTTCTGGTGATTAAATAAATAATATACCTTTGTTGTTCCAAAGCATGCTCCGCAAGAACTTTTTGTCTAAGCCTTTGATTCCGCTCCAATCTTTCAATAGTGGAGCCAGGTCTATTATACAACGAGCCCAACTTCACCATATTATCAACCAATTGTACCAATGGCTTACTCTTTTCGTAATGACTTTCTAATTCCATCAGTTGATGTTTTAATTGCTCAAGACGTTGAAGGCTTTCTTCGCGTTCCATTGCTTTTAAAGAACTTAAACAATCCTGTAAAGCATTAATAATCATGTAAAATAAATATTAAAATTAGGATCGAATATTTATAGTAACAGAAAAGCAGAGGCACTAAAAGAAAGCAGACATTCGGAAAAATGAACAATACAAATAGCATAAGCACCTCAATACTACTAATCTGGGCACAGCATTGTTCAATAGAACGATGAGTTGCTGCGTGGCGTCTTCTCAATTGAATTAAAAGCAAAACCAGTTCCTCGTGACTTCTTCCTAAAAGTTCACCAGCAGTTGGTGCTTCACTTGATTCAGGATTTTGAACCTCCTTACGCTATTGCAACAAAAATGAAGCAAAACAAAAATGAGAATGCGTACTCAACCCACAAAAAAAAAACAAATCATAAAACATTGATCTAACTATTTTTATAACTATAATATTATTACCATTTCGTCATTATCGGTGTTTCTTCTTACCCTCGGGCTAACAGCCCTTATTGGTTGTTGCAAAGCTCTAGATGGTGACCTTACAGTCGACCATGCTTCCTCCGTTGCAGTTATTGCATTCAGCTAAAAATTTAGAAATCAAGATAAATGTATTGTTTTTAGTAATTTCAACAATACATAAATTATATCACTTACGTTTTGTTGCGAGTTAGTAAGCAGTTGCGAACAATATTGTTCGTTTGAAGGTTTCTCTTCTACCCATCGTACTCTAGGACTTACAGCTCGCACAGGTATATTACCATCCCTATTACTCCTCCCAATCGACGTATTACTTCCGAGAAATGCTTTCTTTGACAAAGTTTGTTGGCTAATTTGATTATTATTATTATTACTGGTAGAGTTGGATTCTATATTTGTGCCTGACATTGTCATAGAAGCTGCAAATAGTAATTTATATTATCTATAAATTAACTTTTAAGGTGTTCAGAAATACATGATTTAATAAAGTCGGTACAAACATGATAAAGTGCTTAACATGATGTATTAGTAACTTTAAAATATATTATTTACATTAGATACTGATTATAACACAAATTCCACGTTAAGTATCGCATGCCAATTGCCAAACGTCTTTTTAGACACCTTATCGTGTTTAACCCATTTATTAAACTAAGATAAATAGATAATTTAGCAGCACGTGAATCACGAATTTATTTACATGAATTTGTATATTTTTTAGTTTTTGCTAAAAATCACAATGGAAATGGAACTTACATCTTGAACCTTACGGGGCCATATTATGTTATAGGATACCTTCATTGCTTGCACTTTCTACATCCACGTTACAACGAGGTTCACCTAAACCCACACCTACAACTGCACTCCGCACACGCCCTACCTCGCTCTTCATCAAACCACTCGACATTAAGTCCCATTGTCTAAGATGTTCCCTATCTATTTCAAATTTATTTCTATTCCTCTGTTGCAAATTTTGACCATCTGCCAACTCTTGCAACCTGAGAGAGCTTCCAGCACATTCTATTGTTAATTGCTCATAAACTCCTTCATCAGAATGTTCATTGGAGATTTCAGAATCCTTTAATAACCTTACATAAACATCACTTTCATCTTTTTCTTCATCAATGGTATGCTTCTGATCTTTGTGAACATTCCTTAGTTCCTTATTTTGAAGTTGACCTTGAATATCACAGTTAACATAAGTAGCACTTTGTGTACTTCTATTATGAACACTTTTCTTGACACGTTTGATACTATTAATACTAGAAGCGTTAACATTAGATTTAAAAGTTCGTTCATCAGACATTGTATCTAAATCATCCATTGAACGGGCATGTCTATGTGATACCCGTCTTAAATTGTCTCTCCATAAAACATCTTCATCCCAGTGTTTATCTCCCTGATACAATATATTTTCATATGCACTTGTTTCTGTTTCAGCGTCATAATAAACCGTATTAGATGAATTTTCACTACAGTGAGAAGACATACTACCAGAAGATACTTTGAGAGATGGGTTATCATTTTTACCACTGTGGTTTAAATTATTCACATCTGATGGAGAGGTTTGATCACAATTTTTATTTTTTACACTTTTCTTACATCCTAAACCAGATATTAAATTCATAGATTCGGGTATCTTAGAAGCCTTACTGCTAGAAGATTCATATATATTCTTTAAATCAATATCCGGATTCTTTTCAACAACGCTCAAAAATTCTACTGAAACGCTTCGAGTAGCGGCAGATAAATTGAACGGCTGCTCTAATTGTAGAACTTGATTATCACGTATTGGGTTATGGATATGTGAAATCTCATTCTTTCTATGCATTGGCCCTCTTCGACGCTGATTATTTAACTTTCGGTGAATATTAGTATTTTTTAAATAATGCGATATAGGAAGGACATTAATTTGCTCTTGTGAAGAAAGATCCGAATAGTAATATGGTGCGCTATGCTCCGTGGAACTTTCTCTACTGTGAAATCCAGTTGTAGTAGAGGAACCAGCTGTTTCATTACAATGTTTCAAAGATACTTTTTCATTTTCAAACTCCTTTATTTTATCAGTTATGACATCATTATTTAAATTTTTTCTTATTAAGGTATCTCTGTCAATGTTTTTACTATAAAAAGATAGGGGTGACTTCGGGACTCCACTAGAACTACAAGAACTTTGTGAGCCTACATAATCAACGTCGCTATTATTGCTACATTCATAATGTAATCCAGAACTATTCCTCTCTTTGTCGGAATGCATATTCAGATTTTGACTTGATGGACTACTAGAACAACGCTTGTGTGTGCTATGAAGTAATTGTTTAGAAAAATTATTTCTATTTGTAGAAGAAGTACTTGGAACTGCTATTAAACTAGTAGCGTTGAAATCATTATCATTTAAATTAACTTGAGATGTAGATCCTTCCAAAGTTTCTAAGTATTCATCAAAGTTTATATTCACGTTTGACACAGGATTTTCTGATTCTGCAAGCTCAAATATTGAATCATCGGAAAGGGGTCGCCGTTTCATTATAGTGTCAAAATTATAAATTTCATAAGGATGACGTAACTCTATCATTGAATCAGAGTCTACTAAACTTGTCTTTTCAGATGAAATATTTGAAGGTGCCATTTCAAAACGACTACTTGTGTCTGACCCCAGTGACAACCTAGATGAACCTTTATCAGCATTATAGCTTCTTAACGAATCTGTATCATTACAACTTGAATTGTGTTCTGCACTGGAATTATTAAGAGTGTTATTCATCGATTCAATATTTTTATTTCTATCATTAGTCAAGCTTGCCCTACTGCTGCGAATCTTTTCACCTCGAGTAAGCGTATCGTGAATCGATGTACGACTACCATAAATCATTAACGATGTTGTTCTCCTTTTCATCTTTTTTAGTTTTTGATTTTCGCTTGTCAACATTTTAATTATCGAATTATCTTGCGATAAATCAGATTTATCAAGTTTATCTAGAATATACTTAGATAACTCTTCATCTAAAAGGTTGTCAAAAGGTGGCGACGAGCTTGGCACTGGAGGTGGAAGTGTTACTTCACTATCTGAGCTATCGTGTCTATCCAAAATAGTACTACTGCCACCTAGATAATAAGACGCTGGACGAAAATTATCGGAAATGCTAAATCTAGAAAATGGCATTTCCAATGTATTATCTTTAGAACTTTCTTCTTCAGCTTCAGATGAATCTATTTTATCTTTTGCATTTTTATCACCTTTCGATATTCTCTTTAAAGTGTGCTCTTTTGTGTCTGCAAAATTAGACGCTGAATCTAATAAGCAGTTAGTTCCCAAATCTTGGGAGGCAGTGTCTTCGGAAATAACATGATTTAACTCCATATAAACAGGTTCAGCTTTACCATTATTAACACAAACAATTTCATAGGTCTGCATGTCATCTTCATCGAGTCCGAGGTTCATTTCCACATATGGATTATCTTCATAGTTAACTGGCATGGTATGATCAAAGACACTTAAATTTTCTAGTATGGTTTTATGAGCAGGCTCAATTATTGAAGTTTTTCGGGGACTCATAGGTAAGTAATGATCTTCACCTAAATTACGGATTGGAGGAGTATTTGTATCAGTATGTTTTTCCTCATCCATTTCTTTTGATTTTTGTATTTCTACCAAGTTTTGACTACTTTGTAGTTGATGATTATCTTGTTCATTATCCGATGCTAATAGTACTTCGTCTAAATCATTATCAGTATATTCAAGGTGTGTTTCGGAATCTGCTTCACTATTTTGTGTTTCATAACCGTCCTCCATCTCATTAGACAATTCATTTTGATTTGGTATTCCTTCATCTAAAAACTTAATTTCAGGGTCCGCTATCTGTTCACTGGATATTTCTTCATTATCAACATCAATCACTTTTGGTATAGAAATTGTACACAGTACATTTTCATAGACATTATCTGGAGTTATTGGATTTTCTTGATTTATGATAGAAGTTTTTTCTGCAAGTGAGGGTGAGCTAAGCGCGTGCGGAGAAAACAGTTGCATAAAGGTATGAGGACTTGCGATTGGTACTTTATGGGACCTTCCTGCCTGCATAGCACTCGTATTTTGCAGATCAGTTCCCGATGTTTCTTCTGGGGTGCAAAAGCGAAACCATTATTTGATTATGTATTATTTGGTGAAGAAGGATATATAGAAGATTACTATTTCTGTTTAATAGTAGTTATTATTTTGTTAGTATTCACTATTATAAACTTGATCGCTATATTTGAAAAAGTTAAGATAATGCAACTACTCATACAATAACACCATATTACCATAACCCACCACCTTTATTATACTACATACTTTCATGTTAGTATCACTATGTCCCAGCAGGCAGGAAGGTACCTCTCCTTAAAGCGAAGTGAACATAATATTCGGTTGTAAGGTTTCAGTGTAGGTACAATATAACATAATATGCTCTAAAAATAATAATTGAATATTTAGAATAAGAATATAAATACACTACAGCGTTTCTTTTTCTCATACATTAATAAGAGCGATGAAATTATTATGACACCCAATTAATACGTATTAGTATGGATATTCTAAATTGTAAATTAAAACTGTTCGATCCTTAATAATTATATTTTTTTTTAACGAAACCTATTTAAATTATATTAAAACAAGGTTTTAAATTTTATCTATAAGATTTTAACGAATTGAAACATGCAAGAAAGGACACAAAATACATGCTTCTTTACGGAAGTTTTAAGTACTTATAAATTTTGAAATATTTCATGCTATCTTTAACTGATGTATCGGTAATAATCTTATAGAAGAAAAGTTAATATTCAATACTATACCTTCATCGTCCGAAGAATAGCTGTTGTAAGAAGCATTTTTATATGTTTTAGCTTTATATAGTTCAGATCTTAAAGATTGTCGACTTTGATTTAATGATCTGGCTAAAGAGATGGCAGCTGGCGTACTTTTTCTAGTTAATGGAGACTGTAACATTCTCTGTTTCCATTCAAGGAGCCTTTTCATAGATTCTTCACGCTAAAATATATAATCAGTTTTTCTTTTTTTGCAATTCTTAATATCTTTTATACTAACATAAGAACTCAAATTTATAATTACCTGTTGTATTTTCTTTTCGCCTTCTTTTTCTGTAGACGATGGAAGTCTAGCACTTGCAGATCTCATAAAACCTTCTACGCTTGGATCAAATTTGTTAATATCTTTAACGTAACCGTTGATGTGAGATCCATCACTCATTACACTACCACTTCTATTCAAATAATCTTTTTGAGTCTCCAGGTCTTTTTCTTTTAAGGTCCAGTTAGAATTTAATCCTTCAACGTCACTGTATTTCGAATTGTAACTAACGTTGTCACGAATATGTCTGTTAGTAAACTCTGTTTCATAGTTATTATTAATAGGTTGACCATAGGGAGAATTTAATTGTTTCTCGGCAAGCCCACTAGCATATTTTTCTAAGGGTATTTGTATGTTTCTAGGCCCTAGGCCCTGTTGTTGTAAATATTGTGCTGATTGTCTCATCTTTTGTGCATAACTTTCCTCAGAATAATATTTATCTGAACTAGGATCGTAGTATGAGTTAATGTCTAGGCTAGATTTTGGACGTGGTGGTTGTCTAGATGGATCATTGGTATTACGAGCTGGTGTTACTTTATAGAGTGATTCATTTTTAGACTCGTATTCCAAGAAATCAGCACTATGAGGGCGCGGCATTGGTGGTTGAATACCACTAGCTTGCATTTTTTTTCTGCGCAAAACTGAAGGTCCACTAAAAGTTTTCTCTGAAACCTGAATATTAGTTGGTCCGTCTTGTGGTGATTTATGGCTAGATAAACTAATGTTGTCTCGGGATGGATTTGGTGACTTTGCATACCCCTTTCCAACATCATTACCATATGCCGCATAAATATCTTCGTAGTCACCAATTCTTTCTGCATTATAAGCGGACATTGCTGTTGAACGACCATAAGCATCAGGAGTACGTCTTTCAGCTAATCGTTCGTTAATACTACCTCCTCCTTTACTAGCTTTCATATTTAAATCACTATATACGCTTTCCCTTCCATATACATTACTGTCAGCATAGTTCTTTAAATTTGTTCGCGATTCGGGGTAGCTTTCATTATAAGTTGATATTTTACTCGATTCTATAACAGGTTTGCTTATATCGTCAACTTTAATTTTTTGTTCGACACGAGTTTGGTCTTGAAGAAATGGATTATGATTCGACTTGCTTTCATATAGGTTATCGGTTTCAATTTTATCATCTGGAGTCACTTTTTGCTGTTGTAGATTTCTAGTTGTGGACCTATTATCAAAATAAGGAGATTGTGGGTTAGATTTATTAACAGATATGGTATTGGAAGTTTTTTCTGGGTTGTCATACGGCGTATTTGATAATGGTAAGGAAAGATGCATATCGTAAGGTCTTTTCGTTGGGTAAGGCGGTTGAGTGGGAGGTTGTTGCGGACTGCGTGTGTAGGTCTCCTGTTTTGTACTGTAGGTTGTGTCCTGGTATCGAATGTGACTAGTGCCTTGACTATAGTGTGATGCAGGTTTTTTGAGTAAGTCGTAATTTGGATCATACCTGAAATATTTTATTGGAACAATTAAATCAGTACTAAACATATATATATTTCATAGAAAAATTCTTATTAAGTAAAAGTCTACTTACATATCGGGACTTGGAGAATTATATCCCTCATTAGATCGTCTAGGTTTCGGGGGAGCATTTGCATATGTTGGCCCAGCTCCATCGTCTCCATCCTAAAAATATAATACATCATTTTTTGAATTTTAACTTTCCTTCAAGAAAAAGAAACAAATATATAATTTAAACGAATATATTTTTAATTTGTACGTGTTATTATTTACTGTTTGTCTCCATAATAAAATTGTGCTTCCATTGGACTAATGGAACTGCTAACGCGCTATCTATTAAATGGGCCAAGATATAATACATTTAACGAATTCATACCTCATTATCCTATAATTTATTAATGAGATGAGGAAGTACATCAGTTTTGCGAAATCTGTCTATAGAAGATGCGTTATCTATAAATTTTAAACTTTTTTTGGTAGACATCCTTCCTTTACTGAGATTTATTTGTATCTCTTTAATATGTATAGTTATGCCCATTTATATTTGTTTTGCATGCTCCGTGAGGCAGTGAACAAGAAGTTTATGTGTTAATGTCATCTTCCTTAACTGAGACGGAATATAAAAGTTGAATAACAGTATGGTACTTTTCACCTACTATAGCATCCCATCCCATTTCCACCTTAACCCCAATAACTTCGCTTCCAGACCAATCGCTTATTTTTTTTTCATTTATTACACACACTTACAGATTATGATATTAGAAGTACATAAATATTACATCCGCGCGACAATCAAATCACATCTCCAAATTACAGTGTGCACACAAGCAGCAATTTGTACAAAAAATTAAGGACGTGTCACTTGCCAAAATTAATACATAAAATAATATAAAAACATAAAAGAAGACTAAAAAATACATAAAAGAAAAGTTTAAAGTCAAGATTTTTCGTAGAGGCTAAAGTCGACACATTCTAACAATCGGGTTAAAAAAAGAAGAATTATTTTTATACACGTTAAGGGAAAATGTATTGCATTTATCCGGATTTCTATTGTAAACGGTAGCTATTGTAAACTATAATTGAGCTAACAGGATTTTTGAAGACTCGGGTGTTGGCTTTTTTTTGTGTTGGCTTATTTAACATGACGCACCTCACAACTTCACATTGATACTGAGAAGGTGATTTTTTAACCTTTAGCCCAATTATGTGCCACTGTCAGTGCCTCAATAAACGACCATAGCTGTGCTCTACCAGGTTACTATGCAGTTTATAACTAACGGTTGTATTATCGTATCCATAAATTATCTGTAGCTATTAACGGTACCGAAATATCTGCCCCTGGTCATGCACCAGCGACCTAATTGTTGGTCACCTGCATCGGAAAACGTTAGTTGTACACGACAATACGCACCTCTATTTTTGCAACTGCTTGTTCAATTTGCCTTTGATGTTGTTCCCTGTAAAGAAGAACATGATTGCTTAGATGTTAATTATAAATTCCTCCTTCCTTCTTAATTTATAAGATGTCGACGTAGACTTATCTACGGTACGGTGTAAATACAATATCCCATTTCATATCAGAAAAGCAATTTGAGGGGAGGCATACTGATGCTCGGCAATATACTCTCTCTCTTTCGTTTACTTCAAAAATGAGTAAGGTAAGTGGCAGCGCAATAACGTCCCACTACTGGGCGCAGGCCTCCTCTCGCTCATAGGAGAGAAATGGTTTTTTAGAGCATAGACCCACCACGCTGCTCTACTGCGGATTGCTCCACACGGTAGGCAACGTCTTGAGACGTCATTCTCTCTCGCTCTCTTGAATAATAAGTAACGCGACATAAAAGAATGAAGAAGTACAGTTTAAAAATATGATGTTGGGCCAGTCTTACATTGAGACGTCATGTAGATCCTACTCAATGCTTGAGCTATAATATTGTTATGTATGTCATTATGTATATCTATATGTACGTATTTCTATTATTATACGTTTTCTTTTAAGTATTTGAAGCCCTATTTCACCTACCTCCCCTAAGCTTTATGTGTACCCTAAGTAAATTTCAGGACCAGTTAAGGGATTGTTCCTAAGATCAAGGGTCCCTTAACTACGTGATGCTTTAGGGAATGTTGATAAAATGGGGTGTCAGTTTTACTTTAAATGATAAAGTTTATTATGTTAGTACCCCAATAAGTGTTTGATTTAACATCTCTAAGATGATGGCGCTAAAGTCAATCTTCTCAGCAACGCAATATGGTCCAAAAATGATAGCACTAGTCGATAATGACGGAAGCTTTATTTACTTTTTTGTTTTTATGAAAAGATTTTCTATTCTGATGAACAATTTTGGATTTGCGTGTTACTACGCGATTGCTTTTCAGTAATATGGTTAATTGGAAGTGCAGCTTATTGCTGAACGCGTTTTAAAGTCCGAAAACTACTTAAACAGTGATATCTTAGTCAAGTTTATAGCTTAAAATAGAAAACTATCACACTTAACATACACTTAATCATACGGATAAATATAGATAATAAACCGTAAAGTGTTTATTATCTTACCGTGGAGTTTGCATAAGAGCAGCCATTGTAAGTGCTTTCACCCACTTCATCATAGCTTCCTGGTCCAACGCGGCCAACACGTACGTTCGCATATTTGCATGCTCCAGTTTAAAGGAGAACTTTCTCATCACCTTATCTTCAGCTGTACAAGCCGAGACTTTATACGAGGGCAATAGGACAGATCCTAATAGTTTTTCTTCGTCTTGACCTGCAAGAAATAAATCTGAATTATTTCAAAGATACAGATACAACATTCTTATGCAGAATACATATTATATCGAAGATTCATAGGTATTCAGGGCTCGATACATATAAAATGTATAACATAACAGATCATATAGAAGATAAATATTACGCCATATGACAGCAGGAACTTCTTCAATATAAAGAAGCCCTTAAACCTTTGAGGCAAGCGTTCAATAGACGTCACAATAGATGAGCAATAAATTCATATCATGAATGGTGTTAAATGTTTTTGAACTTCAATAGATGAACAAAAAGTATATTATAAATGAATAGTAATTTGAAAATGTGAAAAATATATAAATACAAATTGGGGTTGTGAAATAGTAGGATTTAATAAGAAATAGTTCTTTATACAAAAGGCATATTATATTGAAGATAACGTAGGCGACAAAAAGGTTAGTAAAATTAAGTAAGTAGCAGCTCATTAACGTCCCACTGGGCACAGGCCTCCTCACTCCAAGGAGCGGGGGTTTTTGAGCATAGATGCTGCTCTACTGCGTATTGGCAGGCATAGTACACAACAAGTGCACTCTCTATTCCTTCACTCTCATAGTCCGATGTGACGGGAATCCGACACGATCGGAGAGAGATCAGGCGCAAGACCGACGGCTTAACGTGCTCTCCGAGGCACGGGGGTGGATCACACCGGCAACTTCCCAACTTCGGGCAAATATTGAGACCATTGAACCTTTAATTAAAGCTATTACTATTGCAAATGCGAATAATATATTTGAATATAAAAAGGAATTAGTGACTGTGTGACTAGTATTTGGGATTAAATGAAGAAAAGAGAACACTCATACTTACTTTTATAATAGAATAAGCAATATTCCGACAAAACGAACCATCGCTTCCTCCAAACCTTAAGTCCATCAGAACCCTGCTTGTAAAGCAATCCAGACAAAGTAACGGGAGCAGATGGTATCCTTTGGGCAGTAGGGGATCGTAAAGCCTGCGCTCCACTACTACTACGACGACTGTCTGATGAAGGAGACTTTATACTTGGAGAACTAGACTCACTTGACTTCATAGGTGAGATCATATCCAAATTATTCTTTTGATTGCTAAAATCTGACGGAGGAGAAGTGCTTTTAGCTTTATCTTCAAGTCTTGGTCTTTCTAGTTCACGAAAATCACTTTGATTGTGCTGCCAATTGGTCTCTTGGTATTGCCTATTCTGAATGTCCTTATAATCATTGTTCTTCGCATACCTATCTGTGCCTTTTGATAAATCTGTACTGCTGTATTCCTTAAAATCATTTTTACTACTGTATCGGTCTAAATCTCTATATGAGCTATCTGAATATATACTATTTTGTAGATTAGGTGGGGGTTGTACACCATGTATTTGTTGTAGCAATAATTGCCGTTCAGCAAACTTCTGTTGTTGGTGCATTTGTGCCTGATTTTGATAATGCATTTGCTGCTGCATTTTCATTTGTTGGATCTCGTTATACTGTTTCCTTAACAACTCAGTATTACTTTGCGGTCCTATTCTGTTTGAATAAGGGAGGTACGGTTTAGCGCCGTACTGGTTTACATTAGGTCTATACATTGGTTGATGATTTTGATATATTTGGTTACTATCTTTCGGTGGGTTACGTTTTAAATAGTCTTGGTATACTTCTGCGTTGTATCCTTTTGGCATATTCTGAAGTATTTCGTGGTTAACATTGTGGTCTGTGTGAATTTCTGTTCTTTCTATTCTGGGTGGTGATTGCGGATAATTATAGTTATCGTTAGCACCGTAGTGTCTTGCATAATCGTGATTATGTCCAGTGCCATACATTTCGTGTCTGTTCTCTAGAAGGGGCGATCGTGCGTTAATATTGGATTGGTATTGACTTTGCAATAGTTGGTGCATGACGCCATTCGCTTGTATTTGCGTTGACTGATTATTTATGTGTGCAGATAATTGTGATTGTTGAGGTGAATATATTTGATCGGGATGTACGTGTTGCGCCATGATGTGTTGTTGTGTGACCGGTTGTTGGGTGGCTGTAACATTTTTTTTGTTCTCCATTTGATATTCTGTCTGGGTGACTGGCGGGTCGATCCTGAAACAAAAAAAAAATACACGATTAATATAAATTTAAGACCTTTTAATAAATAATTAACCTTTAATTTTTATTTAAGAATGAACCCGAGGCCCACTTTAGATTAACTGTTTCCTAACACTAGTCTGCGGCATTCGCATTCTTTTCACTAGTAAAAGCTGCAGTCTTTTGATATAGTTAGGCTGTAGACAATATTAAATTTCTGTTTAAAAACCTTTATAAAGTAGCTGTTCCACGTGATATGATCCGCGTAGTTCCCGGACTGAGTGACCTAGCGAAAGAAGTAATTTGCTAAAATTCAAAACATTCTAGATAAGGATTAATACAGAACACGAATCAATTGCCCCTGGACATTTTGTATTAAAGATAAAACCGATCTTGGTAAGGTTGAGAACGTTGTGGTATAAAAAAATTGAGAATACCTTTCTCAATTTTTTTGAAAATGAATGAAAGGAGACTGATAAAAAGGATTTATGAGTTAAGAGTGAATGCGATAATTGGAAGGGGAAGACCAAGGCGAACGTTCCTGGACCAAATCCAGGACAAGAGAACTCTTTCAGGCGGAAGTCCTCGCCGCTACATATCAATGTAGACAAGACGCGAGGACTAGAAGCGAACCGCCTAGTAATGACGAGGTCCGAAATATCAGAGTCTTAGCCAAAAAGACTGATAACAAAATGGAGGGAGGATCTCGAGACCCCAATAGCAGGTGTGACGACGGTGGAGGCGTTCCGCCCTCTGCTGGAACAGTGGTTATGCAGGAGCCATGGAACGCTCTCGTATAAACTGGTGCAGGTGCTCACCGGAAACGGCTGTTTCGGGAAGTACCTGCATCATATTGCTGGCCGGGAGGAATCGCCCATCTGCCACGAGTACTGTGACCCCGTTGACACGGCGCACCATACTGTGGCAGAATGCTCGGCGTGGGCATCACAGCGGCATCTCTTCGCATCGTTAATTGGCGGAGACCTCTCGCTGAATAGCATAGGACGTGCACTGGTCGCTAGCGAAGCAGGGCGGAGAGCTGTCGCCTACTTTTGCGAAAACGTTATCGTACTAAAGGAGGCATATGAGAGGGAGCGGGAGGTTGCTCCTGATGCCCCTGCTATACGTCGCCGAAGGTTGGGTGGTAGAAGACGTGGACTTGCGCGCCTCCCGACTTTTCCCAAGTCGTAGTCGTCGTGCGTAAAAGCATTTCCCAGCGAAAAGAGAAAAAAAGAAAGGACAAGAGAACTCTAAACCGACGATTTTGTATAAAAAGTTTAATAAGAATGAAAGAAGCGAAGGTGAGGCTATGTATGTATGTAAAACCAAGTAATAAGAGCAATATTTCATCATTTTTTATCCCTGTAATGGATTAGACCGTTTTCGATGAAATGTTGTAAAGAAATGCTTTTAATGACACTTTTAATTACAATCATCAATATTTCAACCAATTTCTCAAAACCTGGACCAATTATCTACTTTAACCTCGTGAATTACTCTATATATTGGTGAACTACGTGAAAATCCGTTGACTTATTAAGCGACCAGATAGAAAGACACGACCAAGAAGTATATTATATATTAGGATATAGTAAAAATTGGACTTGTCTGTATATACCTGGGTTTATGTCAAGCCAGCAGGCGTTACGTGTCAAAACGCAATATTGGATTCCTTTAAACACGCACGTTATCAAACTGTAACGATAACGTTTCGATTAAGCGGCACGAATTGAATCATTATAGTCTCCGTTCCAGTAAACACGCAAACATATAATGTTGTACTGTACAGTTCAAAAGGGCTTCAATAATGCTTTGTATTTTCGCTATATATATATTTATAATACAAAAAACTTGTGTATACATCAGTGGCGTAAGAATGAGTGCTATCTAGGGCCCGTGGCAAAGTCTTGATTAGGCCCATGGAAAATTCTTTTGATGGGGCCCTGCCGTAAAAATCGCCACGTATTTATTTTAATTTTAATAGTACCATTTAAATAGTTATACAACTCAAATAACAATTTAATTTTCAAGATCATGGAAAGCCATTCACCAACCTATATACGTCCCACTGCTGGGTCCTAGGCCTCCTTTCTTAGGCGAGAGTGAATGAGCTATAGTTCCCACACAAGCCTTCATAAAGAAAATTTACATTCATTAGCCTTTCACTGAAGAAACAACATCTTAAGGAAACCTACATTCATTTACAATGTAATAAAATAACAATTTCATTTCAATAAGGTAGGAACACTAGTTTTTTCGAACCTTGTTCCACAAAAAAGTCTATTATATAATCAAACTTTAAAGATCGGGACATAAAATTTTCAATAGGCAAAATAGCGAAGATTGGGGCCCTCTTGGACCAGGGGCCCGTGGCATTTTGCCAGCCCTGCCACCCTATAGTTACGCCACTGGTCTACGTATGCCCCTTATATATTTTAAAAAAGTATACCGATGTGTCTCAAACTGGAAACATTAGGCCAATGATGCAAATGATGGCAAGAATGCAAGAAGATGCAGATGAGGGCAAGAAGGAAAGCCCACTTGGCTAGTTTACTGTTTGGCATCGTTAACTCTGGCAATCCATCTTATCTTTTTAATAAGCTGGCTTGGAAGGAACATAACAGAGCCCATTCAAACTTAAGAAGCACACGAGCTCCCCTTGCATTTCCAGTATATTGTACAGCAGCTTTCAGAGGTAGTTTTGAATACGCTGCTACCCGTTGCTGGAACAACATCCCCCCACCCATTAGAAACTGTGCTACTAAGTATACATTTAAAAATAAATTAAAACAATATATTTTAAACAAGCAAAAAAAGGAGAAAATTATGCGGCAGAGATATCTATTTTATAGCTGCACAAATATAGTCTACCTTTTTATTATTGTTATCATTTTTCTTTTAATTAACTATTTCTATTTTTATGATGATTTTTTAATTTTGCCATTTACCTGTTATTTGCTTAATTTTCATTTTATTGTTAATTAAGCCTTTTTTTTAATTTTTTTTTTTATTCTTCATGCCGAATTTGTAAATATTTCGTTAAGACTGGATTTTGTATTTTAATGTTATTATGTATAAATGTTCATTTACTTTTTTATTTCTTAATTTTTTATTATAGTTAGCTGTTTATTTTAATTTAAATGTTCTGTGGCGTCGCCAGGGCTCTCAGCTGAAAATCAGCGTCGTGTATTCCAAAACACACGACAACAGCTGAGCTGTAAACCCTTTCCAGGTGGTGTAACAGGCAGTAATTCTGCGAAGTTATATTAAGTAAGAATACTGTATGTAATACCACTTTTGAATAAATGCTTTTTTTTTCTTTCTTTCTTTCAAATAAGAATTTATACTAGTAAATCAGTTACTCATCACGAGAGCTTCTATTTTAATCATTCCTGGCGAAATATTGACGGTCACTTAAAACGGATTTCCCTATTTGACCAGGGGATTGGGAAATATGAGGGTGACAAGCCGGGGAACAATTGCTTCTCAAATAATCCTAGATCTAACCCTTCGTTATTTATATTGTGGCCTTGACGGCAATGGTGCGAGTCTCGCATCGTTAGCAGGGGTCCCGGATTCAACTATAGTCAATGAGAACTTTTGTTTATATAAGATTCGACCATATAAATACTCTAAGCAAACAGGCAGCAAAACAATAGCTTATTACGCACCTAGGGCCGAAAGTATGATATTGCCGATCGCGTGGTAATTGATAAAAACGCGGAAGGCAATGACGAATGATGTTCAATAAAAATGTAAATATTATAGTTAGAAACAATACGAAATAAGGTTAGATACTGAATTAAAAGAAGCGCGCATGCGTCTATAATTATATGCATGCAAGTAAATGTTTTTTTCACTAGTTCTAGACTAGTGGGAGGCTTGGCTTTGGCTAGTTTTTGTATTGATGCTTTATAGAAACAGTTTAAAAGTAAATTACAAAAATGTAGGTAAACAGTATCTAAAGTAAATATTTATCTAGGTTAGTACGGGATGATCTTAGACGATATCATCACTAAATGTTATATGAAAGAATGAATCCCCATTTCCTTATGTCACGGGAGCACGGATGAACGACCGGACCAATTTTGCAAATTCTTTTTTGGTATGTTTCTTATTGTCAGAATAAAATTAAGAAAATTGTGTGCACCATCATAAATTTTAAAATTTCTAATGTTTTCTTAAGAAAACTTAACCACCATAGCAACTTTTCTATAGTAACCTCGTTTATGATTTTGACACTATAAACTTTTTTTAACGCAACTTTTTATATAACAAAGTTATGCTTTTCGAATGAGATGAATTTATGTTGAATTGCAATATTTTGATAGATGGGGAACAAGTGGAAGATGTAAAAGAATTTGTATATTTGGGATCTAAATTTACAAAAGATGGAAAATGTGAAAGTTATATTGAAAGGCGAGTATCCACTCTCCTTTCAAGGGAATATGGTAAACGGTGCTCTGCACACATCTATGATTAGCCAAAGGGTGTCTCAAAGCGACAGACTGAATGTGCATTAAGGTAGAAGTATGTGTGGATTGAAACTGTGTGAAAAAGTAAGAAATAGTGTGATAAGAGAATGTTGTGAAGATGTAACTACTAAAATTGAGAAAGATACGCTTGGATGGTTTGGGCAGGTAGAAAAAAAGAATTTTTTTGCCGCTGTGAAATGCATTTACGTGTGACTATGGGGTTGGGAGTGTGGAACTCCGCAAGGAGGAAGAACTCGCAATACCCACTAAAACCCAGCGGGACGTTCGTCAACTATGGGTCAAGAGCCAGAGGATCGTTGAGGCATTCATGTCTGACCCCTCGGTTATAGCCGGCTCACAGATATTCTACAGGGGAAGGAGTTGTATGAACTTCCGCCTCCTGTTTCCTACTCCCTCTCAGAGAGAATTAATGAAAGGGGACTGATAAAAAGGATTAATGAGTCAATAGTGAATGAGACAGGCGGAAGTGGAAGACCAAGGCGAACGTTCCTGGATCAAATCCAGGACATTTTAAATAAGGGCCAGGTCAAGAATACTCTGAAGCGACGAACTGGTTTGAAAGGTTTAATGTGAATGAAAGAAGCGAAGAAGATGAGCGTGACAAGTGACAAGTGGAAGGACGTGGTCTGACTACCCCTATGGAATGAGGCGTGATGCTATGTATGTGCTTTATTTACCTACGTCACGGTATCACGCGAGCACGGCTGTATCAATTTCGATAATTGATATAATGAAGAGAAGGGTTGTGTGAAAGAAAAAATTAAGAAGGTTGCGAAGAACATCGGATATTTTAAGATAACTTAAAAAAACCATAAATACTTTTAATGTAACCATATGCGTTTGACATAATTGTCAACGATTGACAGAAAGCGAGCTGTAAATGTATATTTTCTTTATTAATTACATCAATATCGAGACAGCTAGTGCGTGATAAAAATCTCACTCATGTGATCTAAAGTTATTCGCAATTCTCATGGAGTTTCGTCCTCTTTTTGTAATTTAATATTAACTGTATTATATTACAATCAACTTGCATTGAAATAGCACACCCGGTGAGTTTACTATAATAGCTTACTCAAGCGGCACAAATATAAAACAATACAATCTCTTAGACAACATAACAAAGTTACGTGATAGCGTACAAGCTTGAATTAATTCTCCCACGCATATCGACACCTTAGATATAAACAGCGACTACATCAAATCTAATTAGCTACCTACATTTCGTATAGAAATTATTGAAATTCGCGTTTAAATGCATGTTACTCGTTCCCGATCTCGTGGGAATATGGAGAAAACCGGAGCCACTTACATTGCAAAAGGAAAGATACACACTAACAATCATAATCAATATGCAGATTTTACTTTGCAACGAATATGTCGGAGAATAAGAGAGAGAAGGAGCATAAATTATAGCGGCGTAGGGTTGTCCGCCGACATCATCATTAATGACATCCATAATTTCCACACTGTGAGCGTTTGTTGGGTAATGTAAGTAAATAATAGCTAGGAAAGCGACAGTTTCAAAATGCGACCGCACCGGCGGGCCGTCACCCGAGAACTTCCGAGAGACGCGCGCCGGACTGCCACTTATTGACTCTGCCCCACGCTGATAGACAGATGACGCCAGCGTTCCACAGACTATTGCACTCCGACATATATAAATCTAACTAATACATTTTTATATTCTTAAAATCATTTACGTAGAATGTCCGATATTAGTAAATTTAATATTACTAATAAAGTATTTTCAATCGCTCCAGTAATTTTATCGTGATAAAAATAAAAACAGTATATCTGTGGGTCTCATTGGTATCCATGGAACTAATGGCTAACTCATGGCTAACTCACCAGTCGCAGGCCCAGTTATAAAGGTCGCTACAAGTTATTTAGATTGACATTTTTAATCTCGTTATATCTTTTGAATGGAATGTCGGATTTTAATAATTTAAAAAGTATTTTACACGTACTGAAACGGTCTTTAATAAAATATCATATAATAGAATACGAATTAATGTCATTTAAAATGTAAAACAAGTAGTTATAGTGCCATAACTATACAGTAGTTGAACATATGGTATCGAAGAAGGTCAGGATCACTGCATCGTCAACTGGTCACTGTAAATTTGACCTTGTAGTTTTAAAAGATTTGATTGGTTAGGGGCTGCGGCTGGGCCGGCGCACTGTATTCTTAACGCGAACGAACTGTAGTATACGCCACCTATCCTGAAATTGTCGGGTAGAAATTGTTGTGTAGCGGACCGCCTTTTTGAACATTTATTTTTATGTGGTTTTGCTTTATGTTTCTTGTTACGTGTACAAGTACAAGCAAATCATTTTGCGCGTTTGATTATTTAAATATATCATTACAACTTTCTATGTTGATATACTCCCAGAAGAAGCTATAAAATAAATTTAACTCTCTTATTAAATGGAAACTTATTGAGAAATCATTCTGTATTTTGAAGGACTATTTAGAAGATAAAAAAGCGTTGGAGTGAATGAATTGCTTTAATCGATATAATTAGATATATATTTATATTGTAACGTTGATGAGAAAAAAAATAACCGACTGAGTTTGTTGTGGGCTCTTGAAAAGATCGTGAAGGAACCCTCATCAAGCAATAATCAGTCGATCATTGAAATAATATATGGAAAAAATTATATTTGACAATTAACAAGGCCTACTAGAATAAAGATATTTTGAAATTTACTTGAACACTACATCTGCACAGACGTAATCAATGATATTAACTAGTAGTGTACAAAAAACTAACCTTAGTAATGTAAGTTTGACGGTGATTACACCTTCACATGAAAGAGATAACTTAAGGGTTAACGACCGGAAGTATAAACACAGTGCGCTGTCACCGCGTCAGCTACATCCTTGCCAGCTAATGACTCTTCAATCATTAGTTTCTCATGAAATATGTTAATGATATGTATCTATTTTAAAATTAATGGTGTTTTAACGTATATTACTTCCTAATACTATATCTGCTAGCTTATTCTGGTTATCTATTATCTATATACTCACGATATCTCTGGAACCATAAGGCATTGAGACTTGAAATTTGGTAGGACCCTTTTGCTGAATAGAGGTCAGCTAAGAACGGATTAATTATAATGCTACCCAAAAACATTACACGCAGACGAAGTCGCGGGTTCAGCTAATGTAAAATAAGCGATCCTATTTTGACGTAATCTTGCAAATAAATTCAGCGCCAATTGGTTTCAATATAAGAAAATTTCAAACAGACTAAGCAAAATTGGTTAACTATTTGAAATAACCTATCCGTAATCATAATCCTATGTTTTTCAAAAGTGCCATTTTGCCACCTGAATGATAGCCTGAACGGGGTAGGAGTTTAGATAGATGGGAAACATAAGTTAATCATTATTATTAGTTCCTTATATCAATCAACCTTTTTTTTCAGCTGGGAACTGCCTCTACGCACCCCTGACCTGAGGCAGAGAGTATGGGACTCGCCAGCAGGGCCAAAATACCCACTAAAACCCAGCGACACCCTCCTCACCCTGAATTGGAAGTGCCAGAGGTTCTCTTGCACAGTCGCCCTGACACTCCTGGATGTATCCGACTTACGATGTTCAAAGGGGAGACATTCGTAAAATTAACTCCTGCCGCCCAGCCTCCTCCTTCCAAGGGGAGCAGCATCTGCTGCAGCTTTCAGTGCTCGCACCATTGCCTCCTGCAACGAAACGACTTCCTCGCAATACCTACTATACTTGGCATTGGCAGATCCGCTCTGACCAAAACTACCAGAGGATGTCGCCGTGGTTCCCAAGCCGGACATTCTACCACAGTGTAGGTCACCGTATAGACAGGCGCTATACCAATTCATCTGACATATTCTTATAGTCCACAGGCAGATGTTTTGCCCAATAATAACCGATCTGCCATCTAAACGCTCTCTAAAAGGGTAATGTGAAAACTATTTAAAGTCAATGCCTTGATCTAAGATTATCTAGCACGATAATCTTAAAAAAATATTCACTATTAGCACTTCGGGATAATATTAGGTGCAGCTGGCGACCGGCCAGGCCACAATCCCGACTTCACGTAAGAGTTACGACGCCAGATTAATCTCATTTCAATGTCATTTCGCAATAACCTATATTTCCGTTATTTATGGACGCCATGGAAAATTATTGTTGATTATATTCCCCTCATTCGAGATATAGTGCTATCGTCGAAAGCTGTGTCCAGAAAGTCTCGAATGGAAAAGTTATGCAAGAAATTGGATCCTCTAGTCTACAAAGAAAAGTGGTGCGAGTACATGTTTTTCTAGCAAAGGTCCAGAGTTCGATCCTGAACTGGCCTGGAGGGAGGATTCGGCTGTAGCTAGTTACCACCCCACCAGCAAAGACGTAACAAGCAAACTTGTGTTCCGGTACGATGCTGTATAGAAACCATAAAAGTAAACTCTTTTCAGATTTGCTCGCTTCCCTCGTAAACTTAGCGCTAAACTGTCAGTAATAAGAATAAATATAAATTTTAACAAAAAAAGAACCGCCTTCAAAACAATTTAGAAATATATTAATATGCTCTAAAAAGTAAGAAATAATTGCGTATTCTTTTATAGTGTTCTTCGTATTGTTCCCCGCGTGTGCACATGGCAGCTCTGGCGTCTCTCCCACCTATAGCTATATATGTAGGTACCTCGGCTGACATCGACTCCAAATATAACAATACGATGAACACTATAAAAGAATACGCAATTATTTCTTACTTTTTAGAGCATATTAATATATTTGCAAGTTNCGCCAGATTAATCTCATTTCAATGTCATTTCGCAATAACCTATATTTCCGTTATTTATGGACGCCATGGAAAATTATTGTTGATTATATTCCCCTCATTCGAGATATAGTGCTATCGTCGAAAGCTGTGTCCAGAAAGCCTCGAATGGAAAAGTTATGCAAGAAATTGAATCCTCTAGTCTACAAAGCATAGTGGTGCGAGTACATGCTTTTCTAGCAAAGGTTCAGAGTTTGATCCTGAACTGGCCTGGAGGGAGGATTCGGCTGTAGCTAGTTACCACTCCACCAGCAAAGACGTAACAGCTTGTGTTCCGGTACGATGCTATATAGAAACCATAAGACGTAGACTGCCTCTTTTCAGATTTGTTCGCTTCCGTCGTAAACTTTATCATTAATTACCATCAGGTATGACCACAGTCAAGCGCTAAACTGTCAGTAATAAGAAAAAAGGCAAGTTTCCTGGACTAACATTGCGCCAAGATAGCTGCTACGTCCTCCAGCTTATTATGATGGATAAGATCCAAGGCAACAGGAGGATTGACTGGAGGAAAACTCCTGCAAAACTTCAGGGAATAGAGGGGTTCTGACGGCAGAGGAGCTGATTAGGAAAGTCTGAACTGTTGGCCAACCTCTACTAATGGAGAGGCATCCAAGAAGACATTCTCTTATAATATTAAATAAATTTATTTCAGTCAAATTGCAATCATGATGATAATAAAGGATATCCAATAGGTTTGGGTTCACCCCTGGAAAGAGCGAGTAAACCTTTAGGTTTTAAGTGCTAAAACCTAAAGGTTCTCTAAAAACTTCTACACATATAAATAAAAGTTAAGGTGTCGGTAATAAAAAAGTATCATACTGGAATTTGAAGTCATTTTGTAATTATGACGATAAAAAGAAGGAAACCCGGCTGAGTTTGTTGTGACTTCTTTTCAGAAAGTTTCATGAAAGAAGCCTTTTTGTACTTTTTTGATATGATTTCAAAATGAATTTAACTGCAAACAGTTTAATTACTAGATACAGATTTATCGACCGTCTTCACCAATCATACGAGCCATTGTTTTATTAAGAGTGTTTTCAAAAATAGTACAATTAAAGCCATTTGTACCTTTTACATAACATCACGCCTTATTCCCATAGGGGTAGGTAGAGACAACGTCCTTCCACTTGCCACGATCCTTGCATATCTCCTTCACTTTCTAACATTCTCATTAAACCTTTCATACAAGTTCGTTGGGTAAGAGTACTCTTGACCTGGCCCTTATTTAAAAGATCCTGGATTTGGTCCAGGAATGTTCGCTTTGGTCTTCCCCTTCCAACTTTCGCATTCACTCTTGACTCATAAATCCTTTTTGTCAGTCTCCTTTCATTCATTCTCTCTACATGCCCAAACCATCGAAGCATACCTTTCTCAATTTTAGTCGCCACATCTTCTTTTATACCACAACGTTCTCTTATCACACTATTTCTTACTCTGTCACTCTGTTTTAATCCACTAATACTTCTCAACGCTCTCCTTTTGAATATTTATATTTATAGGCTATTTTAAGTAAAGTTTCTTTAAAGATAAGAAAATGAAGTCATCAATCGACAAGACATGTCAAAAGAAAAGACAGGAAATTCAAATTGTAGCTTTGTATAATTTTGAAGATGCAGTTTTCATCACTTGCATATTCTTAAAATATATTTCTGCTTAGTCAACTCGAATTTAAATCAGTTTACACGAGCAGACTAATATGTAGGTGTCTGTTTATTATCTTACCAAATTTGGAGAGTATCAAAAACTTGATTCATCACATATCTAAACTATTATTATAAAGGCAAAACATTTGTGTCTCTGTATTGCATAAGATTAACAACTCATTTAAGGGTAACTGTATACATTTCTATAATAAACTCCCACAAGACGTTCTAAAGATGTCAATTAATAAATTCAAAGTCTTTGTTAAAAGAAAGTTGATAGAAAAGTCGTATTATAAGTTGCAACATTACCTAGACGATAGAAACGCCTGGGAGTGAACGAATTGTTCCAATTTTAATTAAAATATGATATTGTAATGATGATGGTAACAAAAAAATACCCGACTGAGTTTATTGTGGGTTCTTCTCGGATCAGGGCGCGAAGGAACCCTCGTAACTTTAGATTTTAAGCTGTTCTTGAGTACCATCATCAGACGTATATTAGAATCAGAGTTTGGAAAAAAAATATAATTTGACGATTCAAAGTGCTGTTATATGCCTACTTGAATAAAGACGTTTTTGATTTAATTTGATTTGTATGTAAGGATATATGTATGTATGTCAGTAACGTCACTTAAACACTACTTACTGATTTAAAAAAAAAAGTTAAAAGTACAAGTGAAACTTCTTTGGCAAACAATTTTTTAAGGCTTTTTTATATTTATACAAATCTAAAATTTAATTGTCATTAAAATATCAAAAGTGTCGAAAATTAATATAAACTATTTATTAAAATACCAAATAACGACTTAAAAATAAAAACGCTATGTGTCTTTTTCAATTTTAGAAATTATTAATAAGAGATAATCTAAGAAATATTGTTATTTTTTATTTTATGAAAAATAGTATATTAAATGACTAAATGACGAGTGGCAAATTGAAATGCCACATGCTATTTGTGAATATTAAAACTACGTAACCTTCAAACGAGTTAGCATAAAAAACGCTGCACAACTTTGTGACGCTAATCACGCGTTAAATCCGTAAAAATTTTACCCTCATGCACTTAAAGAAGTTTCTCTTTAAAAATACTTTACTGACGTCTCAACTTTTGTCAACCGGCCGCGGTGATCAGTTCATTGACCCGTGCGTTCGAGCACCAGGGTACTTTGATTTAGTGTTGCATTGCTGGTTTTTTAGTCATGTATATGAAGCTATCGATTAACTTAACTGTACTAACATGATGGACCGTAAATATATTTGATTTTTTTTAAAGTCAGAATCGATTCTTTTCGTCCCATTATCAAAGGTGTCATTAGTACTATAGTCTGACTTCGCTTTCGGAAGCAGTCTCCAACACCTTGTATAGGTTCTAAATCCAGAAGTTGGACAGTTCTGGACTATTTTTTTATTTATTTATTCATCACCAGACATATAGTGCTGTCCTTACAGTGTTTCTGTAGTCATCACCTTCCTAATTTACTTTCAATTACAATTGAATTAATTGCTCTATATGTATCTAAATATATATTGTAATGATATTAACAAAAAAAAACGTACACCCGACTGAGTTTGCTGTGGGCTCTTCTCAGATTTGGGCTCGTAACTTTAGATTGTAAAATATTCTTTCATGTTATCAACAGTCATTCATTTAAATATTATATAGAAAAAACGATATTTGACGATTCAAAAGTGCTGTAATAGGCCTACTTGAATAGAGATATTTTGACTTTGACTTTGACTTTGAATCAACACCATATCTGAATGTATGTAAAGATAAACTTTTTTTAAATTTATATTGAAAGGTATGTATCTATATGTACGGGTATATTAGCTATTTATTTTTTATTATTTTNCGCTACGTCTCTTTTTCAATATTACAAATTATTAATAAGAGATAATTTAAGAAATATTGTTATTTTGTATTTTATGAAAAATAGTATATTAAATGATTAAATGACGAGTGGCAAATTGAAATGCCACATGTTATTTGTAAATATTAAAACTACCTAACCTTCAAACGAGTTAGCATAAAAACGCTGCACAACTTCGTGACGCTAATCACGCGTTAAATCCGTAAAAATTTTACCCTCATGCACTTAACGAAGTTTCTCTTTAAAAATACACTACTGACGTCTCAACTTGGGTCAACCGGCTACGTTCATCAGTTCATTGACCCGTGCGTTCGTATTTTTTAGTCAAGTATTTTTATGAAGCTATCGTTTATCTTAGCTGTACTATCATGATGGACCGTAAATAATGATTTTTTAAAAAACCAGAATTGATTCTTTTTGTCCCATTATCAAAGGTGTCATTAGTACTATAATCTGTCTTTGGTTTCGGAAGCAGTCTCCAACACCTTGTATAGGTTCTAAATGCAGAGGTTGGACAGTTCTAAACTATTTTTTTATTTATTTATTCATCATCAGACATATAGTGCTGTTCTTACAGTGTTTCTGTAGTCATCACCTTCCTAACTTTCAATTACAATTGAATTAATTGCTCTATATATATTGATATAGAATAAATTATAATATATATTGTAATGATGATAACAAAAAAAACGTACATCCGACTGAGTTTGCTGTGGCATCTTCTCAGATTAGGGCGCGAAGGAACCCTAGTAACTTTAGATTGTAAAATATTCTTTAATGTTATCATCAGTCATTCATTTAAATATAATATAGAAAAAACGATATTTAACGATTCAAAAGTGCTGTAATAGGCCTAGTTGAATAAAGATATTTTGACTTTGACTTTGAATCAACACCATATCTGAATGTATGTAAAGATAAACTTTTTTTTAATTTATATTGAAAGGTATGTATCTATATGTACGGGTATATTAGCTATATATATATATATATATATTTATTTTAGCTTTATTTTGGAAACATACAGTACATTTTATACACAATAATAATAAAATATATGATAAACCTTACAACCAAAATAGTTTCCTATAATACAAATTTCTTATAATTACATGAGAAAGAGAAAAGTGAGTGCAGACAAAGCAAAACATACTATTTAACCTACCATGTAATGTACTTCAAAATATTAATCTTTATGAAGAAGACTATTTATATTGATTATTATATTTAGTTTGAATTTTGTGAGAGAGAGATGAAATGGGTAAAATTCAGAGAATAACATGTTGTACTGTTTACAACTCCTTCTTATGAATGTTTTCCCTGAATATCTTGTTTATGATATAGTTATGTTTTTATAGAGCTACTATACTCTGTGCGTAAACTATAAAAATCCCCACAAATTACGACAAAAAATAACAACAAGTCTTCCACACAAAAACCCGAATTCTTTGTGATACTATGTACAAATTATTCAAATGAATTTTCCTCTGTGCTCTTGTGAAATACCTCTTCTACATTCCACGGATGCGTCACTATTGTCGTGTATTAAATCTGCGAGACTCGCTTCGGGTTTTTGCATCATCCAACAAAGAGATTCTTTAAAAATACCTCCTCGTTTAATCATTCGCGGATTCTTGTTATATTTTTTAACATTACATTGTAGATTAAAACATTTATCATTAAAATTTATGCTTTCAATCGCTCAATTTCTTTTTAATAGTATGCGAAAGTAACTCTGTCTATCGCGATTTCACGACAACTACTTAACCGATTTAAATGAAATTCGGTACACAAGATAGACAAGAGCCTTTTTTTTTGTCGCTGGGAAATGCAATTTACGCACTAACCCTGACCGATGACCAGTCAGGAGTGTGGGACTCGGCGATGGAAAGTCTCGCAATACCCACTAAAACCCAGCGGAACCCTCTTCATCCATTAGTGAGGCACCAAGTGATCAGCTTTCGCATTCTGCGCTGGTGTCCCGGATGAGTCCGACGGAGGATTCACGGAGGCGGGAGGAGATGCGCAAACATGCGCCGCCTTATATTCCGCCTCCTTCGGCGGTGAGGGGGTGCATCCACTGCATTCTCCCTCTCTCTCTCTCGTGGGCTTCCTTCAGCGAGACTACTGTCTCGCAAAAGAAGGCCACTGCCGCCCACCATCTCTCGCTGGAGAGCATCGCGCCTACAAGGCTTCCCAACGAGAGGTCACCGCCGATCAACGCCACCAGGAGGTGAGGTCCCCAGGTCGCACAATCGAGAGAGAAGATAGGCTACAATTTAATGAAAAAAGAGAATTGCAAATGTATATATACAATATACTATAGGTAGTTAGGTGAAAACATTGATAGCTCTGAAATGTTGGGAGTTATTGTGTAATATAGTGGCAACACTTAAAAGAAAGTATGTATGGGTTAAGAATGAATGAATTACTCATCAAATGTTTACCCTATGCTGATGATCAAGTAATACTTGCATCAACTACTAATGAGCTACACTACTGAATTGACTATTATGAATGAACAAAACGAAAGTTATGCTTTTTGAAAGAGATGAATCTGTGATGAATGGCAATATAATATATACGGAGAGAAGTGGAAGAGATGAAAGAATTTGTATACTAGAGATCTAAATTTACAAAAGATGGAACATTTGAAAGTGATATTGAAAGGAGAGTGAATGCAGGGAATATAGCAAATGGTGCCCTGCACGCCTTTATGAATAACCAGATGGCGTATCAAAGGACCAGACTGGCGGTGTTAGTGCCAACACTTATGTATGGTAGTGAAAGTTGGGTATGGCAGAAGAATCACAAAAGTAAAATAAATGCGGTAGAGACGAGAGCTTTGAGAAGTATGAGTGAATTGAAACTGAGTGACAGAGAAATCCTATTTATAGGATCAAATTGTGTTTTTTCTCCAAGTAAAGACACAAAAATATCATCAAAATTGGTCAAGCCATATAGGAGTAATTGAATCACATATACATGTACAAAAAAACAACTTTTTGAAGTAAAACTTCGATAGGCGTATGAGGGTAAAATTTTTACGGATGAAATGCGTCATTAGCGTGACGAAGATGAGCAGCATTTAATTAATCTAATTAATAATTTGTAATATTGTGACAAAACACGTGGCATTTTATTAACAATTATTTGTATTTTTTAATGACAATTAAATTCATTAAATTCGAAATATATATTCCTTTCTCCCTCCATTATGTCTCCAGTTTTAGATTTGGATAAATATAAACAAGACTTTAAAATTAGTTTGCCAAAGAAGTTTCACTTCTGACATTTGCACTTTGTATCACGCACTTTTAATTTTCAAACATTATTCTTTTTTATTGGTTATAAATGTTAGAGATCAATGTTTGTCACGTGGTTCAAATTTAAATGAATACTTTGGTTTTTCATTTGTTTTTGACATTTGACATTGAAATCCAACAAATTTGAACGCAACTATAATATTTTACAGATTTTGGCGGGAATCTGGTTGTAAAGATTTTGGTGGATCTAAATATTAAGAATTTTTTTCCTCTTTTCCTGTAAGGTTAGTTACCTGGATTCCCAAGACCAAATTGTATTCATGAGTCTATAAAATAATAATTGTTTTGGGAACACAGATAATTAATTTAGTCTATTTTTTACTTAATTTTTGTTTTCTTACTCTAACTTTATTTTTTAGTTAATTAAGTATGATTTTGAGGCTGAATAAAGATTTATTTATTTATTAATATTTAAAGGTCGCGTTTTTTTTATTAAAAATCCTGTTTATTCTGATATCCTGTAGATTTTTTATTTATTGATTATATTATAGCTAGTATATACACAGTGTCATGATGAGTCTATGCTCTTAAACCCTCCTATATATAAGCTAGTTAAATATAACGTCAACTGCATAAAGCTTGCAATATGTTTGAATTTTTCCAATTAACTAAAGCTTCAAAATATTGATATTTTACGGCATTCAATCAACTAAATCCGGTTATCAGATGAAGCGCCAATCGCTTGTGTTAAAAGGGGTCATAGATAGATAGATAGATAAAACTTTATTGCATGCTTTCAACAATAAAGTCATTTGGGTACGAATAAGGTCATAATGCCAAGGCTTTGATTACTGCAATATCGTATATACTTTCATAGGTTAGTTCAGTATATCTTGATATATATAATTATTATGTGGACGTGTAGGTCACTGAATTCCTCCTAAACTACTGGAGCGATTTTGCCATACTTTTTTTGTGTGTATTTAGGTGGATTCGAGAATTGATTAGTCTGACAATTCGATTCGATAAATAGCGAATTTACTCATGTTTGGAATCATGAATCATTGTCGATTTACACCTCGGGAAACAAGGACCTTAGGGAACCCACAAAGCCTTTCATAACAATCTAAGTCATCGCTTTTTATAACCATAAACCTAATGAAACGTGATGAAAAGAACATAGTATAAAAGGCAGTCACTAGTAAGTAATTAATACTTGAAACACTGTAACTAAATTAGGATTTTATACTTGTCTCTTTAAACATATTGTCGATATTTTACATATCAAGTGTTGAACGTAATCTAACATACATACATACATAGCATCACGCCTCATTCTCGTAGGGGTAGGCAGAGATCACCACGACAGGGAACTCGCCACGATCCTTGCATATCTCCTTCGCTTCTTTCATTCTCATTAAACCTTTCATACAAGTTCGTCGGTTTAGAGTACTCTTGACCTGGTCCTTATTTAAAAGTTCCTAGTCTTCCCCTTTCAACTTTCCCTTTCGCTCTTGACTCATATCCTGTTAGTCATTCTCCTTTCATTCATTCTCTTTCGTGTTCAAACTATCTAAGCATACCTTTCTCAATTTTAGTCACTACATCTTTTTTATAGCACAACGTTCTCTTATCACACTATTTCTTACTCTGTCACTCAGTTTTAATCCACTCATGCTTCTCAACGCTCTCATCTCTACCGCATTTATTTTACTTTTGTGATTCTTCTGCCATACCCAACTTTCACTACCATACATAAGTGTTGGCACCAACACTCCAGCATGCACAGCCAGTCTAGCCCTTTGAGACACCATCTGGCTATTCATAAAGGCGTGCAGAGCACCATTTACCATATTCCCTGCATTCACTCTCCTTTCAATATCACTTTCACATATTCCATCTTTTGTAAATTGAAATCCCAAGTATACAAATTCATTCACCACTTCCACTTGTTCCCCATCTATCAAAATATTGCCATTCATCATAGATTCATCTCTTTCAAAAAGTATAACTTTCGTTTCGTTTACATTAATTGATCATCAGCATAGAGTAAGCATTTGATTATTAATTAATTCACTCTTAGCAAAAAATACTCTGTAATCTTACATTACACAGTATTTTTATTAAGTTACAATCTACACAAGTTACCTTGATAGCGATTGGTATATGCAGGTGTAAGTAGGTCGTAACCTCCTTATTTTTTATAGAACGACTTATCGTAATGCTTAATGGATAAAGCTTCATGTATAAGTCATTATAATGCAGTAACTATATCTATATATGAGACAAGTGTTAGTTTCACGGTTTATAATTCAAGACAGACTGGTTTCGTTTTGGGATAATACACTGAAGATAATTCCAGAAAACTATCGAAATATGTAATAAAACTGGAATGCGCGTCACTTATAACAATAAGGGTGAAGGAATAGAGAATACACTTGTGTACTATGCCTATAACCCGCAGTCGAGCAGCGTGGTGGGTCTATGCTCTAAAAACCCTCTCTCCTATAAGTGAGGAACCCTGTGCCCAGCAGTGAGACGCTAATAAGCTGCTTCTTTTATTCGAATGTAAGCAAACGTATAAGGTATAATTAACAACAACTCTTAATTTAATTAATCTGTATTATTTTTGGTATTTCTATACAGGGTTATAGGTAATTAAACATATTTCAGTTAGAAGAAGATAGGGAGTGACAATTTGTGATAATTGAAACATTATTCATTATGCAAAATGGTTTTTTTTTTGGAGTTATCGTGTTTTTAGCCTTGCGGCTTCAAAAGCTTCTTATAGCAAAGTACCAATGTAAATCTAATTTTTATTTTTGATTTATAAAAACGATTAAAAACCGGCTATTTATTCATATTAGTATAACAATTATCGATCCACATTTAGAAATGCGAGACGTAAAACTACATGACTTCAACATTTCTTTGAATTTACTTTCCAATAAAATGCCTAAAATATTCACAAAAACGTTATGGAAGTTGACTTGGAGATTATTTTAAAAAAAAGAGCCGTTTTCTTAGCTCTCCAACAATATATAACAACTATGAGCTCGTTTCAAAGAAACTGTAAAAAATAATTGAATATAAAGGAAGCAGGCGGAAATTTGTATTCAAACTAAATTTATCGTCGTTCTTAAATCATTAGTCCATTTGAGTCGACTTTATTTGGACATACGTTACATAACCCAGCGTGACGACTCAGTATCATTGTGTATTTCAAAAAATATAGTCCACAACGCTCCTTAGTAAGGTCACTTCAGAAAACCTTTAAAATAGATGTTGCTTTGTTAAAATAGAAATTAAAAGATCTCCAATCAAAGACATATTTGCAATAACATTACCTTTGATATAACAACGCAACCTTCGTACAATGTACGTTTATGTTTTCATTCGATAATATTTTGATATTAAGCCTTTGAAAGTATGGTTTAATGTTTATATTTCATTATTATTCAATCTTTACTATTAGTTCACACTCTCTAGAAATTAATACCCTTTCACTGAACGCATATGAAAGCATATATGGCACGATTATCAATCTTTCTTGTCTGTATAAAACGGATGGAACGATTTTAATGTGACTTTCAGATAGAAAAACTAAGGCTACTTTTATGATACAAAAAAGTAATATGAACAGTTTGTTTAACCTAATATTATAAAGAGAACTATAAACAGGAAACATTTGTGTTTTTGTATGTAAGTATATATGTTTGTTACCATTTTACACAAAATGTACTGGACAGATTTCAGAATATTTTTCACTATTAGTAAGCTGCATTTTCACTGAGCTACATAGGCTTTATTACTTTTGGAAAAAAAATAGGGATCCCTAAAAAATTGGTCACAAGACCTGTCATCGCGAGCTCTGGGGAAACTATTGATGATAAAACAAAAAATGTTCTACAATATTGTAGAACGTATTGATATCTACAAAAAAGTCTAAAATATCATATGTCTAACTACTGTAGTTATGCCACTATAACTACTTTTTAACATTTTAAAGTTAATAAAAGTGCCAATAACACATTTATTCATACCCCTGTATTAATCCTTACCCTATTAAATGATATTTTATTAAAGACCGTTTCAATATCTCTAAAATACTTTTTAAATTATGCACTACGTGATTTTCTTTCGAAATATGTTAGAAAGGGCGATAACGAGATAACCTATGAACGTTTACACAATGATAAGTATTACAAAACACTTACCATGTGTACAATGTTTATCAATCCCTTTATAAAGATGAGTAAAGAAATTATACAAATATTGGTGCTTGACAGCAGTGTCACCCACGTAGTTCACGATCTTCGGAGACATATGGGTATATTCGTTATTTATCGTATCAAATGTTGGATCTAAACCATTCAGAGATCGTTAAGTATGAGTTACGTTGTCAACTTAGTTACATAAACATCCTACCTCGGCACCCGCATTCGCCCTTTCTCCCACTCGTTACGCCGCATGTGTCTGCCGAGTGGGAGTTTTATAAAGAGCCCTGTTACATGGAACGGACACATTTGCTTAAGACTCCCAAATGGACAGATCCTATACTAATTCTGATCCTGAAGAACATCAAGAACCGAACCATTGCACACCGACGACCATAGCAACTAAAGATCCGAACATCAAACAACTGAAGACCTGGAGAATCAAGAACCGAAGACCGAAGCCCTAAGAACCTCATACAGTCTACTGCACCCGGAAGGATTCGTCTGACCCTGAATCCTTTCCAAACAGTATACTAGCTAACTCAGCAAACTACGTACCGCTTCAAAATCAATATGTAAAAAAGCTGAATGGTAATCGCAGAATGTTTCAACTTTAGTAAAAAATATCCTCAAAACCCGTGTATTACAGTGAAATTGTTAGATGTCAATGTCAAATATCAAATACACATTTAAAAATAAGATAGACGTATTCTTTTACATTTCATTTGATTTCTGAACAACGGGACGTGAAACGTTTGACATTTAAAATCAAAACAAAGAAAAAAAGACTTAGTTACTAAGGGAAGGCGTACTTGTTGATTTTGAAGTGAAACTTCTTTAGGCGCATGACGGTAATTTTTTTACGGACGAAATCCGTGATTAGCCTCACAAGGATGTGTAGCGTTTTTTATGCTAATGCGTTTGAAGGTTAGAAGAAATAAAATATCTTTATTTATACATTATGCCACACATCACAATATATTTGAGTACATTATACAATACCCTGCGATGTATGGCATATCCTAGAAGATGGAACCAGCTCAGCATTTATGCTACATAGTCTTCAGACCATGCAGCGCTGATTGTCAGCTGGATCCCTAGTCCAGGTGCCGCCACATACGCAGTCTGATACAACTTAATCTATCCTTATATGTTATCTAAAGTTACAGGACCTAATAAAAATGTTGCAAAATTAATAATAATATATACTAATGAAATATAATAATGATTAAACTAAACTAAAGGCAGGTAGTTTTAATATTTACAAATAACATGTGGCATTTTAATTTGCCACTCGTCATTTAATAAACATCATCATCATCATTTACTTGCCCTTATCGCACTAGGTGGAGTCGGTACAGCATGTTTCCTTTCGCCATTTCACTCTATCCGCTGTCATGCCCTGCCGCTTACCATCATATTTATCCCTCCCTTCTCATGACATGTCCATAGCCTTCCACTCCTTAACTTCTCCGACACTGGTGCTACTTTCACACTTCCTCTATTATACTCATTCCTAATCTTATCTAATTTTGTCGCTCTACACATCCATCTCAACATTCATTCTCCCCTTTGGTGGCCCAGCACTCTAGATCCATAGAGGATGACAGGTCTTACTATCATCTTATAAATTAAACTACTAAAGAGGAACCCTTAGTTTGAATTTATTTTATATTTTTCATTAAATATTAAATAAAAATACTTCATAAATTATTCTTTCTCAATTTTAAATTAAAAAACTAAAATTTAATTAATAATTTCTTCCTTTTTCCCTCCTTACTTTTTCCCTAAGTCTTGGAAATCTAAAGTTTTAGATTTGTATAAATATAAACAACAATTAAAAATTAGGTTGCCAAATAAGTTACACTTCTGACATATGTACTTTGTTTTAAACCTTCCCTGGACTTCTACAAATAATTCAAAATCAAAATTAACCAAATCAGCCCAAAGTATATCGATATTTTATGCAAAAAAAATCATATTTCAATATATTGATATCTTATGCCTTTCACTAGCTATTTCTTTATGGTTCGATGTATAAAGTCGGTGTAGATGGAGTCACAGGAGAAGATTATAGATTTATATACGCAAAACAACTGTGAATGGATGTCGAAACCCGATTTTATGGTATTCTAATAGGCAATTCACGCAGCGGTACGATCGTACACCGGTCCGACCGCAAGGCAAGAGGGACCGCGGGCCCGCGCATTCCTACGGAGGTGAACAACCGGCGTACGCGCACTCGTCCTTGATACTTGCTCCTTTCTACTGACATGGACATTTTAAAACATTAACCCTTGACAAAGATGTCTCTAACAACCGAACAAAAGACAAATGTGATTAACTTCAAAATAGAGTTCAAAAGGTGTTCGTAAATGGAGTTGAGTCGTTAGGACCACACATAAAAATGGGTGTCCCACAAGAATCAATTCACGGCCCTTTTTTGTTCTTAATACATATAAATGAACTACCTCATTGGTCTAGTGGTTAGCATGTTCGACTACAGATACGAAGTCCTGGATTGCCCGAAGTTGGGAAGTTAGAGGTGGGCTCCACCCCCGTGCGTCTGAGATCACACAAAGCCATCGGTCTGATCTCTCTCCGATTGATTCCCGTCACATCGGACTATGAGAGTGAAGAAATTATGAACCTATACTCTAAAAACCTTCTATCATATGAGTGAGAAGGCCTGTCCCGAGCAGTTTAACGTTAATGGGCTGCTACTTACTTACTTTTACTTTTATAAATAAATGATTTAGCGTACTATGTGAAAGACAAATGTGATATAGGCCTAGTAGCTGATGATACTTCCATGCTGTTAAAGTAGACAGATATGTAGAAAATTATGACGATGTAAATATCCTGTCACATATCTCACACTGGTTTTCTGTTGTTAATTTAATATTAAACTCGGCAAAGATTGAGTGTATTCAATTCACCTTGCCAAATAAAAAAATAGTCTATAAATATCCTAATAGATGATAGTCTACTGAAGAAGGTTAAGTATACAGTCTTCTTAGAAAAAAGACTCTGGCAAGCAAACTTAGCCGCTGGAGCCAGCCGGCGCAAGATCGGGCCTTGTGGACATCATTGCGTGAGACCTATGTCTAGCAGTGAACGTCCATCGGTTGAAGCGACGACGACGAAGCAAACATAGTACAGCTGCATTTTCTGTTGGAAAAGTTAGACAATACACTGATGTTGAAACTGCTAAAATGGGGTAATTCGGTTATTGAAACGTATTTATTTTACAAAAAAGAGCAATGCGTGCCATATATCGATTATGGTCTCGTGTTTTACTTAGAGATAAATTCAAAGAAACATCAATTCTTAAAACAAACAATATGTATTTCAATTCTCTTATTTATAGTAAAGGCAGAAGAAGGTCTGTCGAGTTAGCTAGTATATTGGTAGAAATAAATCACTAAACAGGCAGTCGAAACGACGAAGCCAAAGTTAACAATGCTTGTAGCTAATATATAGCACAAGTACTATAAGGAAAATAAATCTCATCTCACAAGAATTCCTCAAACTCAATATATTTACCTAATGAATTAATACTTGAACAATGTATTTCTCTTGTAATTGATAGAAAGAATTCAACAATTTACTCAAATAGTTGCTTACCAATTAAAGATTAAGGAAGAAACTAGCATGATTTTTTACTGTTGTATTTCGTATTACAACTTGTGAAAACTACATATTTGCGTTGTGTTCCTTAATTAAAGAAGTGACATGTATTTTGATATCTCTTGGAACGTGTCACGGAAAACCTACATATGTGATGTCATCGAAGGTACTTAGTGTTGGAAAATTTATTATCAAGGTCAGTAATAACCTGGTTTTGTACTTTATCAAGTCACGAGTGATTTTTTTACAATACATACGGGTTAACGATTAAGTCATAATGCCAACAATACCGGCTAATTTTAAGCATGTTTTCAAATTAAAACTATCTACACAGTGGCCAAATAATAGACTATTTAACGTGAGTAAGAGAGAGTGAGAGATATCTCTCTAAAGAAAGCCAACGAACGTGAGAGAGAGATTGCAGTGTTTGCTCTCCCATATCACTGCTCTAGCCTCCATGTATCGTCAGTAGGACTCGTCTAGGGCACCAGAACAGCTGATCCTCTGATGTACAGATGAAAAGGGTTCCTCTGGGTTTTAGTGGGTATCGCGAAGCCTCCTCACTGGCCAACTATCACACTTCTGACCCATTTAGATCAGGGTAAGTGCGTAAAAGGATTTCCCAGCGAAAAAAAGGCTAAATGGTACCATTCCAGAATTTGAGGGCGTAACAAGAACGCTTTTCTCTATTAAGCCGTCACGGCTATGGATATGTACATGTATTTTATTGCTAACAGGTTACTGCTAGACTGTAACCCCATCTGGTACCGGAGCCCTGGTCTTTGTTGGTGGAAAATAACTACAATCAAAACCTTACAGTCCAGAATCAGTGATCTCTGTTAAAGAAGCAAGTACTCGCACCAATGCGCCAGCGACGACATCAAAATAGTGTACCCGTAATCAGTATAAGGCAATCTTTTATCACCAAAAACCTTCCCCGGAAACTTTACTGTGGATTTATTGGAGCTACGATCCCATTTAAAGATAAACTTTGGTAAAAGTTGGAAGATCAAAAGAGCACCCTCTTTCATCTCAATTTATTTGCTCTTATTAGCGTATCATCAATCTCTCGATGTGGGTCAGATGGATCACCCAACAGTATATTGTATTCAACTATTTCGTGAAATAACATTCCAAAGTCAGACTTGATAAAGGAAAAGTTATTGGTACAGAAAAATAATTGATGATCTTGTATTCTGTAACATCTGCATATAGTTTACGTTTGGCCTGTGGCGTCACTCGTATTCCCAAGAAATGTGGCCAGATAACTTTATCAGCAAAAAGTAGTTTCGTTTTTTTTTTACTGTAAGAACTAAAAATTAGACGAAGGTACGAGATCTTCGCCTATCTACACTTGTGTCACTTAAAGTATAGCGCCATATTTGATGTTTATTTATGTGTCTATGTTATTCCTTCTCCAATAACTAAAGCATTTTTTAACCCAAGGTTTGCCTAAAAGAATATATACTTTTTCTCTTTATACGAGTTTGTATTATATTTTTATTTGAGGAGCATAACATTATTGCATATCGAGGCTAATATCAACTTTATTTCAATCATTTTTTTCGCAAACGCATTAAAGCAATCAATTACAGTGGGACAAAATACGGTTGAACCAGCAGACCATAACAAGTCACAAAGTCATTGATACAAAAAAAACCCTCGCTTTGTGGTCGGACTTAGTAGTGTACAATTACAGGTGGAATTACAACTAGCAAACGAATACATATTATCCCCGACAAGTATAACTAACAATAAATACATAAAATGCGAAATACAATGTAAACTCTATATGAAGAAACATTACGGCTATATGTTTATTATTGTCTTATGAATAGAGAAGGAAAAGTTTATGCAATTTTAGACAGTAGACGGTACCAACTTCGTAGATAAGTTGTTTATAATAGCGATAGATCGAGAGGCATTAAACAAGCAGTCGGATCAACGTTCAGAAGTAAAGAAGCCCCTGAAGAAGAAGCATACTAGCTGACCCACGCACTTAGTTTAATGTAAAAAGGTACGTAAGGCATAGGTCTCCTCACTCATAGGAGAGAAGGTTTTCGGATCATAGTTTTCAGATTCCACAAAGCTACTCCACTGCGGGTTGGTAGGCATCGTATACAAGTGTATTCGCTCATAGTCCAATATGAAAACAATCAGACACAACCAGAGATAGATCAGGCGCAGGGCCAACGGCTTAACGTGCTCTCCGAGGCATGGAGGTGGATCACATCGACATTTAAACAACACATGGCAAATGCTGAGAATTTCCTAACAGAAAACACAATATCGATTTGAATTGGCCCACGACCTCATATATGTAACCGAACATACTGACTACTAGACCAATGAAATACATTAGGGCTATATGTGAAAATGTACTGGAAAAAGAAAAAGTCTTGTAGTTTAGAGAGCAGACCGGTATCAACTCCATAAAGAAGTTGATTTCAATAGCAAGAGATCGAGAGGTGTTCAAAAGGCTGACAATATTTAGCAGTGAAGAGACACCTGAAGAAGAACATTAGATGATCTACACACTTCTGAAAGTTCACATGTTAATTTAGAGTTGAAATAACAAAGAAAGATAAGAAATTTCATAAAAATAAAATAAAATATAGTGACAGTTCAGAAATCAGACCTATTTCACAAAAATAAGGCGAAAACGAAAAGGGTTTTCGTGGGATGATACACACCTGATTAAAATAAGTGCTTTGTTGAAATCTTGCAATATATAAAAACGAATCTCACGGCACAAGTTGTTGGACAACACTAAAATATCTTTCAATTACTAAGGCCGTGAGAAAAGATAAGTATGCTATACATTACGGGACACAAGAAGAAATATATAAAAAAACTTGTAGTTAACCATAATAGGAACGTTTTATTCCTCTGTTTGTCTCCTATTTAACATTGCCAAGTATAACAACAATATTTTTTGCTCACAGATTGATTTACTGCAATTTGTAGAAATCGGGTTATGTTCGGTATTATATCCCACTACAACCCCTACGAAAGCGTCACGTGCCTGTAGGGGTGGTTGTAGCAATTTAGCCAAAATGTACCAGTATCACCCAAGCAAAAAATCTTTTCGTCATCTTGGAGCTGCTAGAGTCCCACTGAGGCAACTCACGACCTCACAGATGCGAGCGGCATCAACAATCATCTTCACAGAAGTAAACCACCACCCTCCACGTTGCAGACTCCTTAAGCATCGCTGCGATTAGTGTTTGTGATAAAAGATTTCGTCTTAGTTTATTTACCAAGACTCATCATTCGGAATATATTGCTAGGAACTCTACAACCGTATGCTGGGCGTCGTTGTATTCTGCCCCACAGTGATGGTGTCCAAGGGTTTCCTCCCGTCCAATTCGGCTTAGATACTCACCACATCTACAGCGTCCGGTGAGCATCTTTGATGACCTGAACGTGATATTTGCCATCACTTCTCTCAATTTAGGGCTCAAATTTCAGTAAAATTATCTCGACGATACGTTAGCATATCGAACTTTCCTCATCGACGCGCGTCCGTCATTCCGCATAGATTTGCCCATTAGACCACCTTTTGAAATAGGCTGGACTGGCGAAGACCTCTCACTGACAACAGTTATTGCAGCCATGCTCACAAAACACAATGCTTGGAGGGCAATGGTCTCCATTTACAAAACCATCTTCGTTAAAAAGGAGACCGCCGAGCGAGCGCGTGAGTGGGCCGATCCAACGCAGAGACGAAGATGTAGGAACGACACAGCCGCCTAGCAGCCGTCCAATGTTCCAGCCTTCCTCTGAGGAGTTGCCAGCGGTGAGGGCTACACTACAACCCCAACAAGAATGTAGCTTAACGTGGCCTTAGGCTACATTATAGTAAAAAAGATCACAGGATGAGTAAGACATCGCACAAGGGCGGCTCCAGACGAATGTTCCTTGGAGAGCCTGGTGTCGCCTTACATGTGCAGTGGAGAGCCACCGAAGAGGTATTATCCTACATAACCTGGCTTTTCTCCCAAAAGGCCGGGTATCATTAGAAGATCCCCGCGTGAAAAAAAGACTACCTTTTGAACAAGCAATGCCACAGGTCTGAAAGTAAACATTAGCAGCTATATCCGCCATACTTTCCAGAGGTTGGAGAATTTCAAGAGTTTCGCAAACCGAAAAGTATTGTCCAATAACCTCTGAAAACTTTTGAGGTAATCTTGCGTTGTATTGCTTCGCGGCACGTCCTCGGTACCTAGTCACAACCGAAGTCTACCAACAGTCCCGGCTCAAACAAATGCAATTTCCTAAATTTGCCCTATTGGTAAATTAATTTAATACCTCTGCTAACAAAGCAAGTAGCGTTTTCTCAACTCGGTGCCCAAACATACGATTTAAATGTGAATACCGGTAAACCAAGGGTATCAAGAAGTAGTATACATAAAGTAACTAAGTGATTAGCATTTCAATAATGGAAACTTGCTAACAAAACCTTCATTAAAATGTATCAGCCTCTGAACATGTATATCTCTGTAGTTGAAATACAAAAGGTAACCGCGAGAGAGTAACATTTTAAATAAAATATGTCTACAAGGCATAAAGAATATTTTATGGACAACTACTAGCTAGTGCTTACGGTTTTATCCGCTTAATTATTAATCCAGTGGGAATATTAGTCAATCCTGTCTTACCAACCAACACTGATATATTCCTTTTCACAAAGACGTCGTACAGTTTTATCTCGTCTTCTCGCTTTTATCTGTACGACAGAGAAGGAAATTTGTTTAGCATAAAAAAGGCAGATATATGTTGTGGTGAGATTTTTTTATAGACTTTTTAAAAGGGAACAATTCTATCATACATGATGTTTGCGAAATTTTAACCGTTAACGCAGAAAACGCAGCGGAAGCTCTCAAAAGGGAAACAAACCCCATATTTTAAAACATTCTTCATTGGTATAAATCCATTAGCCTTGGCGTGATTATATAGCCTTATATATATACTGAAATAATTTTTCAAATCAGACTAGAAGAACCTGAGATAAGCGCCTTTAAGGAAACACGTACATCTTCATGTTAATACACTTTAATGTATCAATTAAAGTAGGCATACAAATTTATTTGATGCTCATATAATTTAGTTGATACCAGAACTCATACCTACCATTCTATAAGTTTAAGATAAAATTGCAATGACAAATCTATTTGATACCATACTGAAACATAATGAAATTAAACAAACTTATTGTGCAAAGGCACATTGAAGACATTTTCGTAAATTTTTATATTTAATTTAATATTGACTCCTTTACTTTTGCTATAAGTTTCGTATTACTAGAATCCAGATCCAAGTAAATTTGAGTTGGAATCTTAATTAACAAGACCATATGGTCTGTAAATGTTTTCGAAGTCGTTTACCTTCAGCTTTATCAGTAAAGACAACTTTTTCCCACTTGTCATCATTCCAATTTACAGTATCGTCAAGGCTTTCGTTGCATACATTGTATATAAAAGACAGTTTATTTAATTTATACATATAAATAAAATGTGTCGTCTGTTTGTTCTTTTAACCGGGGAAATCCCGTTTTGTTTCGCAACACAACGGCCACGTTGTCGTCACGCCCAGAGAGCGTAATTTCATATTATTATTTTCATTTATTTGCGTTTTGATGACATATAACACAAAGTGAAATACAAAATTACAAACAAATGTAACAAAATACCAACAAACATCGAATTAAGAAATTATATATGTCAAGGACGTATTTATATTTCCTACCCGTATACACTATTGTTTACGTACATACATACATAGCATCGCGCCTCATTCATTCAGGTGTAGGCAGAGACCACGTCTTTCCACATGCCACGATCCTTGCATATCTCCTTCGCTTCTTTCTTTCTCATTAAACCTTTCATACTAGTTCGTCGGTTTAGAGCACTCTTGACCTGGCCCTTATTTAAAATGTCCTGGATTTGGTCCAGGAACGTTCGCCTTGGTCTTCCCCTTCCAAATTTCCCATTCACTCTTGACTAGAGAATTCTCTTTACGTGCCCAAACCATCTAAACATATTGATTACGTTTAACGTATTTATACGTTCCGCATGGTTAACAGTTTAAAATCAATACCTTCCTTAGATTTTCGAGATATAACCATGCATTTTAAGAGTCCATCCGTGAGCATGGAAGGTGTTAAGTTTTTGAATCGTCGGATAATTTAGTTCTCATCTACACAAGTGTTTGTTTGTTTTTGTTTTAAATATCTTTGTTCAAGTAGGCATATTACAGCACTTTTGAATCGTCAAATTATCGTTTTTTTTCCACACTCTGATTCTAATATACGTCTGATAATGGTACTCAAGAACAGCTTAAAATCTAAAGTTACGAGGGTTCCTTCGCGCCCTGATCCGAGAAGAACCCACAACAAACTCAGTCGGGTATTTATTTTTTTGTTACCATCATCATTACAATATCATATTAGGTTACTATATATTAATTAAAATTAGAGCAATTCGTTCACTCCCAGGCGTTTCTATCGTCTAGGTAATCTTGCAACTTATAATACGATTTTTCTATCAACTTTCTTTTAACAAAGACTTAGACATCTTTAGAACGTCTTGTGAGAGTTTATTATAGAAACGTATACAGTTACCCTTAAATGAGTTGTTAATCTTATGCAGCCTACTAGAATTTATAACAAGTTTGTTTTGGTTTCGTAAGTTATATGATGTACATTCACTCTTTTTATTAAAAGAGTCAATGTTTTT
>JACTOM010000051.1:1294638-1328407 GCA_015832385.1 Elymnias hypermnestra
GAAACCCCGAGCAGAGCCCTCTCCATTGCCCGCTGAGTGACTCTGTCTTCTTACGAGCCCTATAGTCAGCGGCATTTTTGAATATATTTTATGAAAAATACTATATTAAGTGATTAAATGGCGAGTGGCAAATTAAAATGACCCATGTTATTAATAAATATTAAAACTACGCCATCTTCAAACGAATTAGTATTGAAAACGCTGCACATCTTGGTGACGCTAATCACGCGATTCATCCGTAAATATTTCATACATAATAATATTCGTATCGGACTATGAGAGTGAAGGAATAGAGAGTGCACTTGTGTACTATGCTCTAAAAACCCTTTCTCATATGACTAAGGAGGCCTGTACCCAGGTGTGTCAGTGCCAATGGGACGTTAATGGGCTGATGTTAGATAACCACTCTCACCCTAAAATATCCAGGCAAGAAACTACCCCACTCATTCGCATGACTCACAGATGGATGTAAGTACCCGGACGCCACATCAGACTACGATATTCCATCCCCGATTCCCAAACTATACTGTTACTCTGTTTCTTTCTATTTCTAAGTTTAATTGTTAAATTATTATGTACCATTCAGTAAAATAAAATTATTCTTCCATCTTAAAAGTCTTGTCACTTCCACCACATAACACTGATACTTATTATAGATAGACCTCTGTATACGAGTACTTATTTCATTGTTAATATATTATAGAAGACATCGTTATCTGACATCATAACCTCAGCAAATTTATTTTGATCATTTCGTGTGGGTAGTACTGTCTATGCATTCCGATCGTGCCCGTAAGTATATCCTTGTATCATTAATTCTGAATATATAATTAATGTATTGCATATATAATTAAAAGAACGATATAATAATATTATATTAGTATGTAAAATAATTTCAATAACCTTTCAATTGATTAGCATTATTAATCTACTTACAAGGAGATATGTTATAGATTTATTACTTGCTAACCCAACAGACTTAGTCTTGTCCATGTTTAAAAAGTTGTATAGGTTTCGATAATATTTATCGTACCTACTACTAGTTGACATGATACCATAGAACTGTCTCAACTCGGGCAATCGGAAACATAAGCATCTCTTTCTTTTTAAGTCATAATGTGTATCATATATTTCCATTTCCACTGCCACGAGATCCACGTGGGTGAAACCGCGGGGCATTATATATTTACTCTTCAGCTAGCTAGGTCCAATTTTGAGTAATAGGTCAACCGCCGAATGCAACTCGGTAGGGTAGCGTTCGGGAAACTATACCAGATATTTTCGTTCGATATACCTAGTGCCTGAAGATCAAAGTCTTCGAACAGTGCGTGTTGCCAGTGATGACCTACGGTTTTGAGACGTGATCGCTGACTATGGGCCTAATGCGAAAGCTCAGAGTCACTCAGCGTGCGATGCTAGAGGGCTATGCTCAGAGTTTCTCTACGCAATCAAATCAGAAATGAGGAGATCCGTAGAAGAACTAAAGTCACCGAAGTAGCCTACCGAATTGCATAGCTGAAGTGGCAATGGGCAGGGCACGTAGTTCACAGAACCGATGGACGTTGGAGGCCGAAGGTGCTGGATTGGCGACCCCGCACCAGACGGCGCAATGTAGGCATACCTTCCCACAAGGTGGACCGATGATATAAAGAGGGTCGCCATTAGCCGCTGGAACCAGGCGGCGCAAGATCGGGTCTTTTGGATACCATTACGTAAGACCTATGTCCAGCAGTGGACGTCCATCGGTTGATGCGACGACTACAATAAAGTCACATGCTAAAATACCCTGATCTAGTTCGCAAAATGCTCCAAAATAAATTAAATAACTTCAGAAACATTACAACATCGTATCAGATATGTATAAGCTATGAAATAGATTGCAGAATTGAACTTCGAAACCGGTCGAATAACTTTACAACGGTAAATTGAATCATACTTCATTAAGCCGATATTAATGACTTTCATCAATAAAGTATTTAAATGTAACCTTGTAATATTCACAATCAAAACCTCCGGATTTATCTGTATTAATTTCTCCTTCGTCATTTTGCTTTAGGAAATTGCATTTTCTAATTTAACTTTGAATATCATAGTCATTGATATCGAATCAACACCTCTAAAAATGACTATATTTCTAACACTTACATCGCATTCATCTTATTAAAAAGTAGCCTATGTCCTTTCTGAGACTCTAGATTATCTGTGTACCAAATTTCATTGAAATCAGTTCAGTATTTAGGCGTGATAGCGCGACAAATGGAGACAGTGATATTTTACACTTGATGGAAAAAACTTACAAATTTTCTATGTCATATATATGTTTCAAGCTTCTAGCTCTAAAATTAGCGACATTTCAATCCCTTACAACCCTTTTTTTGTAATAAAATGTAGTCCATGTCTTTTCGAAGGCTCTAAACTATCTGTGTACCAAATTTCATTGAAATTGGTTTAGTCCTTTTGGCGTTTAAATGCGATACAGAGTTACTTTCGCAATATAATATTAGTAAGAATTAAATAATAAGCTACATCCATTCGTTTTACACGACAGCCATTTTAAGATCTCTACGAAGGATTAGTTATAAAAAAAACATTAAATTACATCACACTATAATTAAAGGACACTAGAATTCGTTACATAGACGAAGAGATCCTTTATAACATTACATGTCGTATATACGAGGTTGATGCTCCTTTAAATTTGTACTATAATACTATTTCTTTCACTTTTAATAACAAAAACATTTCGTTTAACAACATACCTAACTAAAAATCGACAAATGTAGGACAAAATCTGTAGATTTCTCTTATCGTAATAGGATCGCGACGCAATAGCTGTCGGCGTTGAGGCGACGATCTGGAATTATTCCGCGCCAAGTATTCGCCTTTCAACTAAACATTAGACTTCCAGCTATATTATATCTTGATTTCTAGAAAGGCACAATAAATTTGAAGCTAAGTTTTCATCTAAAGATAGAAAGAAACACTTTGTTTCACGCAGAATTTGTTGTTGTTGTCATTTATCAAAATTGTTTCTACGTATGTCCTTTAGACTTTGAAACCATTTAAAAGTTGTTCTCCAAACTGGGCACATTAGAAAGGCAATAATTCAAATATAGTTTTAGACTAATAAAGTCACTCACTCAAACATCTTATCTTATTGGTCTAGTGGTTAGCATGTTCTACGTCAAACATGAGGTCCTGGGTTCGTGTCCCGGGTCGGGCCAATTCAGTGACCAATATTGAGTTTTCTATTAAGATTTTCTCAATATTTGCCCGAAGTTGGGAAGTTAACGGTGTGATCCAGCCCCGTGCCTCGGAGAGCACGTTAGGCCGTCGGTCCTGCGCCTGATCTCTCTCCGGTCATGCCGGATTGCCGTCACATCGGATTCTGAGAGTAAAAGAATAGAGAGTACACTTGTATACTATGCCTTCCAATCTGCAGTGGAGCAGAGTGGTGGATCTATGCTCTAAAAATTCTCTCTCATATGAGTGAGGAGGCATGTAGCTCATTAGCAGATGATGCAAGTATTACTTGATCATCAGCGTTCATTCAATTTTAACCCATACATACTTTTATGAATAGGTTGAACAGCCATGGTGACGCAACACATCCCTGTTTTCATTTTGTTGATCACAGAGACATCGTTGAATATATACCGCTTGGTTGACATGATGAAGTCGATCTCGTTTCTCGCGGAACCATCAGGACTGACCCATGTCCATTTTCTGTGCGGCTTTTCCTGAAAAAGGAGTTCATCACGAAGAGGCCCTCCTTTTCCATGAAATTGCCCAGCATCTGCCCTCTCTGGTTCCGTTGCCCATATCCAAATTTCCCCATTCACAACTCTGCACCGCTTCGTTTCGAAAAATATATTAGTTGGATATATATTCGTTGTACAGTAAAATTTGTATATCGATTAGATTATGAATGTCAATGTGTATGTAATAATCTGAAAGGTAAGTACTTAAGGTTTTTAAGGTTTAAAGACATTTATTCTCAAAAGAATACAGAATTCACTTAATGAGAAATTAACAAATAAACAATAAAAAATATGTACGTTGTGTGTGATACATAGCAAATCTTAAAAGTAGGTTGTTTTATTACTTAGTAAACTCTATTGCCGCGAGATCGGTATCTACGCGGGTGAAACCGCGGGGCATTGCTAGTAATAAATAAATATGTAAATGATTTGACAACATGGATATACCTGCCACAGTTTTTGCCTAAAACGTTTTCAATTGAAAGTATCGGTGTGCCTATTTGTTGCGTATTCAGCACGTGCGAACGCAATTATCTTGCGAGTTTGTCGAACGTGCACAACGTTGTCTCATTTTATACATAACGGGAGAAACAAGTGTATAAAATTACTAATTCTCTCAAATTAATAATAATTTATATATTAATCAATCATCTCATCAAGAATTTATTTAAGTATGTTTTCAACGCACTCTAGATCAAATGTAATAATTTTGGCTGTAGTCCGCAATAAATCTACATGCTTTTCGATATGTGACTGGATTATATTAAAGAACGATTTATAATTTAATAATAAAATGGTTCCTTCACTTTCTGTTTCGCGAAGAACTTACAACAAACTTGATCATCATTACTGCCCCTCAACTGCTACAACTACTACCCTCACAATCTTTTTAATGACAAAATAATATGATTTAAACCTTTTAACATTTCTGCAATTAAAGTAAGTGCCCAAAGTCCATGTTATTGTCAAGTTTCTCTTTATAAACATGTAACTTACTAGCTGATTGTTCTTTCCAATGCATTATTGTGCTTTTTGTTGAATGAAAACACCGAGAGGCAACCTGCATATCCTGGGAGTAATTCTGGGGTTATGTTTAGCCTGCCAATTCTCAATGGAAAGGCGTGATGTTCTGTACTTCAAAACCCTCTCTCTTATGAGCGAGGAGGCCTGAGCCCAACGGTGGGACGTCAATAGGACAAGGTCAAGGTAATTTAACTGGCAAAATCGAAAAATCTCTATGCTCACCAAAAAGAGACTTATTACAGCCTTAGCCCTATCAAAATCAAATCAGTAGTCTGGCAGTTTGTAACAAATCTACTAACGGTTCGGGAACTTGATTTCGCTAAGAAGAAACCGGCAAGAAACTCAACAGAAACTCCTTTAACTATAGTTTTTGTTCGTTACAATTTGTTTAGCTTTCATGTGCCACTGGAATCAAGTCCAAACATCTTTGTCACTTTAATAAGCTTCAACATTACAATATGCCTTCTTCCTTTATGCAGAGGTAGGGACGAGCCGGGCAACAGAGAGGATAAAGACAGATGCATTCGAAGTGTGGTGCTGGAGAATAATGCTGCGTATACCATGGACCGCGAAGAGGACGAACATGTCTATCTAGGAGCAGCTCCGTGTTGACACCAGACTCTTGACCATTGACCAAGTGCTTCCAAACGGTTTTTAGCTACTTTGGTCACATTGCCCGACGCCAGCCCAACGACTAAGATAATTTAATAGTTACTGGCAAGGTAGAGAGCAAAAGAACACGTGGTAGATCAATAGTCGGCTGGTCCGACCAAGTGAAAGCAATTACAGATCCTCCATTTGTTGCCGCCATAAGGAATGCCAAGGATCGAACAGGATGAAAAGCATTGGTGAAAAAACTGACGCAGACACCAAAGTACGTTTAAATATGAAGTATACGAATTAGAACAGGAAGATAGAATAGAATATACTTTATTGTTCACCACAAACATGATACAAATAATACATGAAACAAAACTTAGCGAGTAGTACAAATAGGCGACCTTATCGCTTATTAGCGATTTCTACCAGGCAACCTTAGGGTTAGGGAGATTATTTAAAGTGAAAAGGGTAGGTGGTGTTCGTTAAAAAATATACACATACATAAAAATAATTCTACATACTAATACATATACGTTTACATACATAACATCCGCACAATATATAGATTATAAATCACATATAACACATATACATAATATACATATTTCTGCCATTTGGCGTGGAAACTATGGGACTGTGGGGCTCTGAAGTCAAAATATTTTTTAAACATCTATCTAAGCGGTCACTGGATTCCACAAGTGACCTCAAAACTGGCGCTTACCTCGGGCAAAGGATCAGCTTAGCTATCCAAAGAGGTAATGTTGCCAGTATTTTAGGAACACACCCTATGGACAGCAATTTGGATGCGGCTTATTATTTGATTTAATTAATTTTATTTGTTATTTTTTTTATATTCTTGTATGTAACTGATGTTATTAGTTTAAACCTTGTTGTACTAATAATAAAGTACATATTAAAATAATCCGACAAGAGAATTTATGAAATATTTTTATGTTATATTTTATGAAAAATAGTATATTAAAATATACATATTAAATAAATAAAACCAAGTACAAATAGTCGTCATCACTAAAAACATAGAGAAAGGTAGTGATTCTTTACTTGTTTCTTGAATATGTCCAATGACTTAGATTCTCTTATACTCAAAGGTAACTCGTTCCATAATTTTATAGCCTGAACCGTGTAAGATTCCCCATAAAACTTTGTTTTATGCGGTATGGACCTAAGTTTCAGGTCACGAGAGGGTCTTAAACACCGTCCATCAGAATCGTAAAATTCAAATTTATTACGTAAATACTCAGGAGCACGAGGATTGAATAGCACACCGTACAGAAGGGAGACAATATGTAAATTCCGGCGAAAACGAATAGGCAACCACTTGAGCTTTGCGCGAAATTCAGACACATGGTCGTATTTGCGTAATCCAAATACGAACCGAATAGAGAGATTCTGTAATCGCTCAAGTTTATTCAGTTGGTCCTCGGTGAAGTCAGGACAGCTAGCATCGGCGTAATCCAGGATAGATATAAGTAGAGACTGTGCGAGCATAATTTTGGTAGAAATGGGAAGTTATGTACATAAACGGCGCAAGGATCCTATAGCTGCAAATGTCTTTCTGCTCAGATTTCTCATGTGTGTTGCCCAAGATAAGGTTTTATCCATAGATATAGATATTAAAATTTATGTAAATAAGTGACTATAAAAAAATTCAAACACCAGAACTTTGCTTTTAATAATTATTATAAGGAAGTACACATATCTTAACTGTAAAAAAAATGATAAAGATAGCGTGCGACAGAGCACTTTACACCACTAAATAAACATTTTTATGAATAATAAATGTTTTTTGACCACGCGATTGCGCCTAGTAATTAAAACGCCATAAACACGTGCCTTATTACAATTATATTTTGTGAAGCCCAATATAACGCAAGGAGATTGCAATTAATGTGTAGAGATTCTCAAAGTATCATATTCATAACTCCTACCAATTGATGATCAGTTTATAGGAGGTTCATTATGAAAAGGTAAATAAGAACATTTTAGTCCTAGTTCTCGGCACAGACCAGCTCACTCACAGGAGACAGAGTTTGAGAGCATAAACCCATCACGCTGCTCTACTGCGGAACAGGCAACACAGCCAACAATTCCTCCATGGATATACAGGTAGATAGGTAGGTTGCGTTCTTTTTCTTTACCGAAATCACAATGATGCATAATTTAGTGACGACGACGACGACGACGACGAATATAAGAAAAAATCATTAAACTTATTGATGAAAGTAATTTTTATAACTGACAAGACAGCTTGACTGTAATCACATGTGATTATGATGACAAATGATTATACAGTCTAAAATGCGCGCTAAACTTTACCTTTGAATTGTATGGAAAGACAAATTATTACCTTGGTGGCTAGTGATAATTAGACATGACCGGAGCCTCCGACCAATCTAGAGCTAGATGACTTATAAAACATCCTACATTTGCCCTGCCAATAATCCAACTCATCTTTTCGCTGGGTAAAGCCTTTAGGCATCCCGATAGAAGAATTTCTCCAACCGGGCGTATAGGACCCGCTGAAAGCCAGAATATCCACAAAAACCGAGCAGATTCCTCCTTATCCATGAGTGAGATCCACTAAGGATTCTCAATTGCATTCTACTCTAGTAACCCAGATGAAACCGACTATATGGACCTACAATTCAATAGAGTGGAGCATGAAGCGCGGACCTGCGACGAAGGAGAGCATCAGCTGCTTGCTCCCTTAATCTTTCATTTGCCTCCCTCAGCGAGTTGATGGTCTCGCAAATGAAGATAACCACCCTCCACCCCACTTCACCAAAGCGTACATACATATATAGCGTTACGCCTCATTCCCATAGGGGTAGGAAGAGACCATGTCCTTTCATTTACCACGATCCTTGCATACCTCTTTCGATTCTTTCATTCTCATTAAACCTTTCATACAAATTCGTCGGTTTAGAGTACTCTTGACCTTTTGTTCCGGAACATTCGCCTTGGTCTTCTCCTTCCAACATTTCCATTTACTGAAGCATTACAGCCAAAAAAAAGAGAGAAAAAAGAACACAACAACAACCCTCGTAGATTCTAAGTCTTACTATAATATCAACTTGAATATAGAGCTTTTAGATTTGAATTTGAGAAAAACATTGAGTACCTACTTATGCCAATATGCCAATGGGACAGTCAATTGACCAATAATTATAACGACAAGTGGTGTTGATTTGTTTGCTCAACATAATATTATAATTAAGTACAGTTGACCTCGGTATTATAATGCTTTATCTTGACTTTGATCATTTCACAGTACGAGTTTCTTGTAACAAGTTCGCTATTGAAGGCAATTTACATTTCAGTGTAATAGGTAAATATTTTAACTATAGAGGTAAGTTAAACTTGTCCAATGAACTATTTAACATTGTATTTCATCTATAACACTGTTTTATTTTGCAAATATTTCATTGTTATTGTCACGAGACTGTAATTCACTGTCAATAACAAAACATCTAATATTTTGTTATCATTAATAATAATTGTGCTTTTACAAATTATCTTCTCCTTCACAGGGTTCTTGAAAGAGATCTCACTGAGGGAGTATTTTAACCTTCTTGTACTTGATTTTATTTTTAACATAAGCGGTGCATAAATAAACAAGCAAAACTCTACAGTTTTGGACTTTAAAAGACTGCACTTTGAAGTAATTCAAGTTAAGTAGTCTTTTATTAAGTTTGTGGGGTTAGCACGTTATCATCTTAGAATGTGTAATCATTTACCATCAGGTGAAATCACAATCAAGCACTAACCTGTATGCAATGAGGAAATGTCTAATAAACCTGTCCCAAAAAGTGCAATCCTTGTTTCAAAGTATATATTGTTTCAAAACAAGGACTATGGATACTAAGCTTATGTGTCCCGAAAGTATAATTAGATGTCAGTAAAGAGGATTGTTTATAAGGTTAAGGGGTCCCCTAACCTGATGCTATAGGGGGTATTGATGAAACGGGTATTAATCTTCAAATTAATAATAAATCGTGTCATCTCTATTGTGCAAATCACTGCAAGATCATTACCATCCATAAATGATAAAAAAATATATAAATTTGAGCTTGAGTTTACCATTAAACGGTAGGATGGAAAACTGCTCAATTTTATCATAAAATAAGTGAAAATGGAAACGTAATTGTTGATATTTCGTTGTCAATCAGTAAACATAGCTGATGACAAGGTGACCCAATTGTATACGATGTAGCGAAATTAGGAAGTCGATAATAATCTCATGATCCTGATACAGCATCGATCTGAGCGTGACGTTTAATCTTCTTTCACTTTACAAAAGATATAATGAACAATTCTTCAGAAGTTATTGCTTAAATTGCTTTAAATAAGGCATGAGATTGTCTAGAAAAAACAAAGTTATTACTAAGTATCCCATAACATAACTGTACCTTAAAGATACGCATTTATTAGCATAAAAATAAAACTTTAAGCCATCGTGGCTTAAACCCTCATTCAAAAATATTCATGAGGGAAGCTAGCCGTGTAAGAATGATAATATGTACTTAACCTTATTTCGCAATAAAAGTGAAGACACTCGACGCTCACACTTTGACAATGACTTTCCTCTCCCACGACCGCGACTTCACACCTCTAAATTATACCTAGTTGTAGGTGCTCTGTGCTCAAGCACAGACTAATTAGAATATTATTTACATTTATATATCGTAACAAATTGTTTCTACCTATATCTAAACTAATATTATAAAGAGAAAACATTTGTGTTTTTGTATGCAAGTACGTATGTATGTTTGTTACGTTTTCACACAAAAACTACTGGAGCGATTTTCAAAAAAATTTCACCATTAGAAAGCTGCTCTTTCACTGTATAACATAGACTACTTTCTCATAAAAAAAAACTATTTTCCTAATAAAAAGGCATTAATGTAAGCCAAGGTGTAAAAAAAATTGTCACAAAAAATCTGTCATCGCGTGCGCTGGAGAAATAAAATATTGTACAATATTAAAGAACGTATTAATATCTACAAAAAAGTCCGGAATACCATATGTCCAACTACTGTAGTTATGTCACTATAGCTACTTTTTTAACTTTTAAAAGTTCATAAAAGTGCCGATAATAATCAAACCATATTATTCATACCTGTGTATTAATTCTTATCCTATTAATGATATTCTAAAAAAGTAAGTAGCAGCCCTTTTAACGTCCCACTGCTGGGCACAGGCCTCTTCACTCTGAGGAACGAGGGTATTTATGCATATAGTACACAAGTGTACTGTCTATTCCTTCACTCTCATAGTCCGATGTGACGGGAATTCGACACGACCGGAGAGAGATCAGACGCAGGACCGACGGCTTAACGTGCTCTCCGAGGCACGGGGGTGGATCACACCGCCAACTTCCCAACTTCAGGCAAATATTGAGAAAATCTTAACAGAAAGCTCAATATTGATTTTTGAATTGGCCCGACCCGGGACTCGAACCCAGGACCTCATGTCTGTAGTCGAACATGCTAACCACTAGACTTGTAAAATATTAAAATCGAACACTCCATTCAAAAGATACAATGAATTAAAAAATGTCAACCTAAGAAAATAAGTCCGTTTGCTTTCCATTGCCACGAGATCAGTTATAAAGTATACAATCAAACCGATGTGTCCCAAACCGTAAGACAATACTGTGAAGATTCATTAAGAACTAGCAGACCCGACAGACTTCTTTATGTCAAAAAGATTTGGAATGTGGCAGAATTCAGTTTTAGGAATGATTTTCGAAATGGAATTACAGCAATACTAAATATCTATAGCTCTTACATTTTGTGACTATTCAATTTGGTCGGGTTGTTACCATTCAATTGATTTTGAACTTTGTGCAGCGGTAATAAAGTGCAAATTGACTCTTTGACGTTAGGAACACACCTACATTGCTTAGACAGCAGTGAGTACTTGTAATTTATTATGAACTTTATTAAATAGCAATAAAGGTCAAATTGACTCTACATTTTAGTCACGTTTGTATGGGAAACAGAAAAGGGCCTTTTCATGGTTATCCCCTGCAATAATTCGAACTTTTCTCGCCGTAAAAACAATCCTTGGACTTCAAGGAACATTTACCAACACATTTTGCGATTCATTTTTATATTACAGATATGTTCCCCATTTTCCTACGGCTTCGAGAAATACGTGAGAGCAAATCTAATACTAATAAAGGATTGACATGAAATTTAGCAAAGACACTTAACAATGTAGATGAACATTGAGTACAACATTCTACATATTTCCGGAGGATCAGGAACTATGCAGGTGACACCATGGATCTACTCCAGGAATTACGTCAAGAAAACTTTACTTAACGTCAGTCTTTTTTATTCAATACAGGTTATCCTTTCACTCGCGCAATGTGACAGTCATGGTAGGGAAAACTAGATAGATAGACACACCACGCTTCTCCACCGCGGATTGGCAGGCGTAGTACCTACAGAAGTGCAATATGAGAAGTCAGGAGCAGGACTGACGACTTAACCTGCTCACCGAGGCATAGGGGTGGAGCACACCGCCAACAATTGACCGCACTTGGATCTCGAATCCAGGACCTCATATATGTAATCCAACATGCTAACCACTAGACCAATGAGACAGTTTGCCTAAGCCTTCTTTTATTGCTGACAGGTTAGCGCTTGACTGTGATCACAGCTGATGGTAAATGATGATAAAATTAGAGATTGAAGCGCGCTAATCTACTACCAGACAATTTACCTCTCGCGGTTTCCCCACAGCGTCGTATTGAAATACAAATCTGCTTGGTACGTCTTTGATGATAGGGTGGTAACTAGCAACTCGGCCGATGCTTCCAGCTCGCCAACTCAGGCCTATTGGGAGACTTTGGCCAATGCTTTTTTTAAAGCTTCCGAAAGGTTTTACTTGGCGACGCGTCTATGCTGTTAGGCAGATAATAGCCCCGAAGCCTCCCAATCCAAACCCAATTAAGACACAGAAACGATTGGCATCCGTACATGGTGGACATCCCACAAGTCCGCACTAAACGTTTTAGCCAATCGTTTCTGATCCGCACCGCTAAGGAGTGGAACGCCTTACCGGCTTCCGCCTTCCCAGACTCCTACGATCCAGGTACTTTCAAATTAAGAGTGAATAGGCACCTTTTAGGCAAGCGCGGTCCACCTTAGGCTGCATCTACACTTAACATCAGGTGTGTGCGCATGCCTATCTATCATAAAGAAAAACCTAGCACCTATAAATCCAGCAACATATATATCCATCCAATTATCTTATATTTTAGCTTATTCGAACTAAATTGGTCATTTTTATAACGGTTAAACCGCGCGTCATTTCTGATCAAATGAGGTCTCCATTACGCCAAATGACATCACAAAACGCTGTGACAATTTGTGTGTTTTTCTTTATAGAATACAATTTCCCATAAACATATATACTTATTACTCATATATATTTTAAATTCTAAGTAATCCAATGACGCATTCAATATTTCCGGGTAAAATTGTATCCGGGTTTAACATCTAAGTTTTAGATTAAGGTAGAAAAACGATTATTACTCACCAATCATAAGATCGCCAAAATTATTGNCCATTACGCCAAATGGCATCACAAAACGCTGTGACAATTTGCGTGTTTTTATTTATAGAATACAATTTCCCATAAACATATATACTTATTACTCATATATATTTTAAATTCTAAGTAATCCAATGACGCATTCAATATTTCCGGGTAAAATTGTATCCGGGTTTAACATCTAAGTTTTAGATTAAGGTAGAAAAACGATTATTACTCACCAATCATAAGATCGCCAAAATTATTGGCCTGATTGACTGGAAATTTAGCACTGTGACTTTCAGGATGTTGACGCTTGCTAAGAATAGATTTCACCATGTTATCATGTAATTTACTTACACGATAAAAAGATTGGGAGTTTATTATTAGCCCTAACTCTGATAGTTTGCCAAAAATAAGGATACTCGACAGAATAATCGATATATTCGCAGAAGTTAACACTAAAGAATCCTTTTAACTTGTAATTTTTCGGTGTTATTTCGGTATTCGGAGGCAGCCAGATTTGAAGCCAATATTCCCTCCAAAGAGTCTTTTATTGACCCACCCCGTCTGCCGCGTAAACGAAAGCTAGACCGCGACAATGTTTAAAATAAATCAGTATTAATAAGATATGTGTTATTGCCCTCAACACTTGTAATGCCATATTTTAGAGCAAAACGTTCAGAAATCTTTTATCGGTTGGAGCATACGCATTTTTAAAAAGATACCGCATTCGCTTTTGGATTTGCCTCCACATAATTTTTTTGAAATATGTCAAAAACACACAGAAGCAAAATTTTGTACATTGTAACCTACAAATATAAACCTATAACCTATAAGTAAAAGAGTAACCGCTGAGTTCCATGACGGTTTCGTCTCAGCGGAATCAACATTCTAAACCGGTGGTAGATTTGTTACTAACTGACGATTCAAAAGTGATTTTTGAACCTAGAATATTATAATTAGTCGTTGACTATATTTCACGATTATTAAAGGTATTTTTTTCCTTTGATTTGATTTTTCTAATATTATAAATGCAACCTAAATACTATTCGTCGATCTGACTAAATTGTTTACAATTTTAAGGTAAGTGAAACTCTCGAAGGCCCCAAAAGAATTTGTTTAAATATATTTTAAAGCACACTTACAATATAATTGTTGTGAAAACTGTGTTATCTTGATAATGTGAAATTTTGTAACACTTCATTAGGCCGCAGCTGTTGAATAACTTGCAATGATTTGAACATATTTTGAAACAAGGGAATTTCTGTGTTATTTCATGTATTTAAACTTTATTGTATTATGAAACCAAGACCTCATTTTGAAGTGGAACTTCTTTACGCGCATGAGAGCAATTTTTACAGATGAAACGCGTGATTAACGTCACGAAGATATGCAGAGTTTAAAGGTTAGGTAGTTTTAATATTTACAAATAATACGTGGCATTTTAATTTGCCACTCGTCATTTAATCATTTAATGTAGAGAGAGAGAGATTTTTCATAAAGTATAAAACAAAAATATTTCACAAATTCTCTTTTCTAAATTTTAAATTCAAAAACATTTTTAATTAATAATTTCTGATATTGACAAAGAACACGTGGCATTTTTATTTACAATTCATCATTAGATATATTAATAAAGTATTTGTATTATTTTTCGCTACTTTTAATATTTAATGACGATTAAATTCTTAACATATCTTCCTTCTTCCCTCCCTCTCGGAAATCTAAAGTTTTAGATTTGTATAAATATAAACAAGGCTTAAAATTTAGTTTGCCAAAGAAGTTTCGATTCTGACATGTGATCTTTGTACGCACGCACTTTTAAGTTGATTGGTCACACCTGATGGTAAGTGATGATACAGTCTAAGATGGAAGAGCACTAATCTGCTAAAAGGCAATTTACCTCTTATAGAACTTGGGACCTCTGCTAGCAAAGTCAGTACTCATAAATCATTCCGGGCGGAGGTTTTGGCGACCGCCTATTATTGTCGGGCGCTGCAAGGAATAGAGGCGAACGGCCTGATGCTGAAGAAGTCTAGAGTATCGGGATCCTATCCAACAGGGCCCTGATTAAAAGGTGGAAAGAGGACCTCAGGTCTCCATCTGCAGGTGTAGCCACGGTTGCAGCGGTGCGTCCATTCTTTGAAGATTGGCTTGCAAGGGGGCACGCTACGCTAATCTACAGATTGGTGCAGGTGTTAACTGGACATGGTTGCTTCGGCAAGTAACTGCACCAGATTGTAGGCTGCGAAGAGACGCCTGCTTGCCGTAATTGTGGGGCGGCCGTCGACACTGCGCACCACACATTAGCAAATTGTCCGGCTTGGGGACCCCAGCGTCACATCATGACATCGTTGATTGGGAGTGACCTTTCACTCTCCAGCATTTTGGGCACTATAATTGGCGATGAGTCAGGTTAGAGAGCAGTGAGGTACATCTGCGAAGCTGTCATCTTGCAGAAGGAGACAACAAACAGGCAAAGGGAGGTTATGGCAGACGCTACTCTCCCTCAGGTGAGGGGGCGCCAGAAGGCGCAATTTTGCTCGCCTGCTCTCCCTCAACTAAACTAAACCCTTAAGTCCGATTCATCCGGGGCGCCAGAGCGGAATGCGTCAGCGGACATCTGGACCTCAACAACTGGATAAAGAGGGTTCCGCTGGGTTTAATGGGTATCCTGGTACGACCAGCGAGTCCCACACTGCCGGATATAAGTTTACACTTCATCCAGCGTGCATACAGCATTTCCAAGAGAGACAAAAAAACATCAGGTGAATTGCCTCTCAACAGATTAGTGCACTTCCTACCTAAACTGTATCGTCACTTACCAAGAGCTGTCAAGCGTTATCCTATCACCAATAAAAAAAAGTAATAGCATGGATAGCACGTTAATTTTTACCAATATAATTTATTTACATAATACAGTTTAAATTGCGTTTCATAAACAGAATGGTGCTGTGACCCAGTTAACGAAATTGATTATATATCATAGCCTATCGGGGTATCCGATGATAAAACAAGTGGATTTAAGTAATTCAGGTTACAAACTTTATTGGTTGATTACGCAGTAATTACTTATTCTCTGACCGACTTACTCAAACTAGATATTAAGTATGAAAGCGTACATGTTAATCTATATATAATGTATAAAACAAACTCAGGTCAATTACACCATGTTGCACTGATTGTAATATTCTTCCCTAGAATATAATTATATCAGACCAAAGCACGGATAATAAACTGAAAAAATATTGATATACATAATAAATACTTGAAACGATATATTAGCAAAAATATAAGGTATAAATAACAACGAATAATAACTAATAAAATATTGGTGAAGAGCACGATTCTCCGAAACTTTCCGCAGCTTAAAATAAACAATGTTCTATCGACGACGTTGAAAACGGGTTTTATCACACAAAAACCTATCCATAGCGGTCCAGCCGATCAAAAGGAGAACAGTACAGAAATATAAATATATATTGATGTATATAAACAGTTAAATCTTTCTTAAAGAAAAGATAAGTAGCCTATTGACGTATCATTGGGCACAGGCCTCCTCACTTATTAAGGAGATCAACCACGCCACTAAACTGCGGATTGATAGGCTAGACAAACACTGGAATTAGTCCCGGCATATACAGGTTTCTTCACGATATATTCCTTCACCGAACACCACAATGATGGACAGGAAAGAGCAGTAAGTTTCATTTTTATAAAGGGAAACTTAAAGCTGTGCATTGCCAGCTTGTATTTTACCTCAATATAATCACTATGTTTTATATTCGCAAGCCTGGAAACTTCGAGAATATACGAGAACAGGCTACTTACCCTGTTAAATTGGTTAAATGTATTCAGCTAGCTAACCGCATAATTTAATTTCCATCTGCATAAAGTTTCCGTTTCAAGTGCAGCGTAATTAAAAGTCCATAGTTGTTTTACTCGGTGCTTGACTGTAATGTCAACTTATTTCTGAGTGAGTTTCTATTGCTATTACAGGCTCCGTTTTTTTGTCGCTGGGAAATATAAATGCACCCGACATGAGTGTGGGAGGAAACTCCATAATTACCCTAAAACTCAGAGGAACCCTCAAGTAATCCGTTAGTAAGACATCCAAGAATCGTTCACGCATTCCTGTTTGATATACCGGATAAGTTCGACCGAGAGTTCAAAGGTGTTCAAACGTCTACTACTTCCGTCGGTGAGGAAGTAGCCTCTACTGCGTTTTCTTTCTCTTGAGGGAAAACAGAAGAGTCCCCCCCCCCCAAGCATCTTTAATTTGAGAACATCGGGTCTTCAAAAATCTCAAACGAAAGGTCCACGCCGATCAGCCCCACTAGGAGGTGAGGCTGAGTTTCCAGAGCTTAATATTTTAACAAAGTGTGATTAAAGCCAACAGCAACACCACCTTCGTTACTACTGGTGGCCAAATCGATGCAGAAACTTTCCAAAGCACCCGTGCCCAGTTATAACCTGCGTCAATGTATAGGAGAGCTACCTATAATCCTTGGAAAGCCATCGTTCCAGTGATAATGAATCACCTCCATAGTGGCCACATCCGCTACTGGGGATCTGACATCTTCCTAGAAGCCAGACTCTCCTGAATTAGCATATACAATACTTTATTTTAAGGTAAGGTAGTAGGAGCCCATTATCATAGGCTATGAGCTCTGCTAGACCTTTCCACTCATAGTAGAGAGTTTAGAGTAGACCCATTACAGACGTTTAAGTAAAGGAAAAATCTTGGGTTATTTTACCCATAAATGTATTTATTTCTAGTATATCTTTAGGCACTATCTATCCTTTTATTTATTTTTCGTCCTATCCTATAATAATCCTTCTATACGTGTGTATGTGACGAAAGTTTCTCTAAAAAAAAACTGGACGAATATTGATGTTTTTGTGTATGTTCATGCGGACTTAAGAATGGTTTAGATTGATAATTCGATCTAGATTTCCCTGTATTTCCAAGAGGCAAAAACTAGTTATATAACTAAAGATATCCCGATGCTTTCGTATAATTAAAAGTCGATATAACATGTCCCAATTTTGAAAACACTTCACGGCAGTATGGCACGTCCGTCCTCTCGATCGTTCAACGTTAGGGCACATTCGTTTTCAACAATTTCCGCTTCACGCTGCTTTCAAATTAAACATCGAATAAACTAGAGCAAAATACAGCCCGTATTTGAATTTAAAATAAGTATTCCAATATTAATTTTGGTATTTTTCAAAACATTGCAGACACTATAGTCTTTATTTTACCATTTCAAGACGTATCTTATCAATTATTTCACAGTTCCATATTAATTCATGTCTCGAGACGTTCAGACTTTGTCTTTCTCTGGCTGATTCCACGTTTCAACCCCGTACAGGAAGATATGGAATACCAGGACTCGGATCAATCTGATTTTGGTTTTGATATCTATTCCTCTTTTCTTCCAGACGTTATTTAAACGAGTCATACGCATCTTTTGCATTCCCAATTCGCCTTTTAATCTCAGGCCATCATTGCAGATTTGGTAACCCAGGAACACATACCGATTTACAATATTAATACCAGGAATGTTGCAGTTGACATTCACTAACGTTGCTCATGTCATGTTTCTCATTTTGGAACAAAACATTATACTCTTCTTCTTCTTATTCTTTTAATATAATCTTATGGACAATATATAAAATACTGTGTGGAGAAAGGTGAAAAAGGGGAAAATTACTCTATGGTCACATTGTCAAGCCGCGAACAGGGACCATAGAGGTCTAAATTCTATTAAATCAAAGAGATACTTCTTTTGTTTTTGTGTGAAGTAATGTGAGTTATGATGAACACGAGCTGTTCTTCTTAATAATACTAAGTAACAAGTTCATTGGTAGTCCATCTTGGCCTTTATATAATAAAAATCCTTTGTAACATTACTCAGTATAAAGAACACTTTTTTTAACTACATTTTACACAAGAGAATTCTATAATTTTGTAATGCAGTGTATTTATAATTATGATATTAAACAAATTAATTGAAGTTATATTATCTGTGGTATATATATATTTTATTAATATGTTATTGAGCGGATTGTGGTCAGGCACATAGGAACTAACTGCATTTAGGGTGTGATAATTAACAAACAAGTTACTCTTGAAAAAAGGAGAACTTAGAGGCAATTAACTTATATTACGAAGTTAACTGAACAGTCAAAACACAAGCAAGTGTTAGCAAGTAGACATGCATTGCTGTTTAAATGCTACTTTTTACAAAACAACTTTTGGCACCTTTCCCAAACGTCCAACACCTAAGTTTTCTGCGCTATAAGCCCAGTTGAAAACATGTGTTTATCTTATCAACAGAAATGCAATATTTCGACCATTTTGTGTTCATGATTTGTTAGTGAACTGAATAGCTTTAACATAAATAACTAAATCAATATATGTATATTAAACAAAGTTAGTTACACCATTTATAAGAACTTCTGGAAGGAAACTGAAACTTTTTTGGCAAACTAATTTTTAATTCTTGTTTATATTTATACAAATCTAAAACTTAAGATTTCCGAGACATAAAGGACAGAAAAGGGGAAAGATATGTTAGGAATTTAATGAATTTAATCGTCGTAAGTGTCGCAAATTAATACAAATAATTTATTGAAATCTCAAATGGCGAATTGTAAATATTAAAACTAGCTAACCTTTTAAACGAGTTAGCATAAAAAGCGCTGCACATCTTCGTCACCCTAATGATGCAATCCACCCTCATGCCACTAAAGAAGTTTCAATTCAAAACATGATTCTTAAAACAACTAATCATTAGTTTAAAAAGTAATACATTTACATTAAAACTTCAAGCATCAGCTAATAAAGCATTAGTTTTTCACGTTTATATTGCATTGTAGAGTAGAAAAAACTTGTTACTGGACAATAACGTTTTCACTACAGGTTTCTTTACAATTTCATTAACACGTATCCACGTGTCCCCGTTGCGTACTACTACATACTACTTTCCTAACGTGTAACTGTAGTTTCAAGTTCCAAGTATAAAAACATGTCTAGTTATAGCTTTTTACGCACGTATCAAATTTGATCACGCGAAATCGTACAGTAATGTGATTGTAGCTGTACTTGACATGTATAATATCTATATATATATAAAAGCAACTCTGTTTTTCTTTGTTATCGATGAACTTGAAAACTACGGGACCGATCGGCATGAGACCATGACCATTCGACGCGGAATTAATTGTAGAAAATTTAGGCCATTCATTTTTTGAATTCCATCAACCCTTTACCATTTTTTTTTTCAAATTTATTTTGGACAGTCATTTGTGTCTGGTACGAAAACACAAGCGCACAAATACTGGCAAAATGTCTAACGTCACTTCAATGCTTATAGATGCTTATAAACTCCCACACATCCACCCACGCACTCCCACGCAACCATCCAAGCACTCCCACGCACCCACCCACGCACTCCCACGCATCCACCCACGCCCTCCCACGCATCCACCTACGCACTCCCACGCATCCACCCACGCATTCACAAGATTGTGACATGAATTATTAGACCGGTGTCTAGCAATGGTTTTGTTAATTCATTTCTAGGTTATGTAAATATGGCATTCATTTATGCTACTATCTTTTGTTTAAAAATTATTCATCTTTCATAGGTTATGTAAAGATGTCATTTATTTACGCTATCTTTTGTTTCTAAACAAAAAAGATTCTGTGTGTCATTTAATCGATTGTGTTTTGTTTAGTATTTGTACAACTGAAAGCTGCCACATTCCAAATCTTTTTGACAGAACAAAGTCTGTCGGGTTTGGCGATTTAAAAAATTGGCAATGCGGGTAAGAGGAGAAGAAATCGTAACTCCATCTCAATCTTCACTAATTTGTATCTTCTTCTCAACTTCTGTTCCCCTCGTCCGATAGTTAAACGGGTGAAAGTGTTTAAATTCTACTGAACTTGTCATAGATTTCAATAAGAGGGAGAGAAAAGAGGCAATACTAAAGTAACTTCCTCTTAAGGTAATATCTTAATTAGGCCACAGACACAGAAAAAATGTCACAAACGTTTCGAAATTTGTTTACCAAGGCCCTTATCCTATTAAATGCAACATGTTTAGCCAAATTCGTGCGACAAGATGGCAAAGTAAACCGATTACACTTCTCGTAACGCTGTCGTCACAGCATTCACCACCTTGTTCCCCGAATCAATCGTGCAGAAAGTCTTATCTACCTTTCCATAGAGACTTCTACGAAGGTAGATAAAACGAAAACGTAGAGGATTCTTTTAATAACCTAACTTTAACAGATTCCCTTGAATCATATATGATACATGAATTAATTTTAATACAACCTTTTCCAAGTTTATAAATCACGTATGTGAAATTTATAAGCTATTTTGGTTAATGGATAAAATTTCGTGTTTACCATCGGAATATGACCTATTTGAGATTTCCATAAATTATTTGTATACATTTTTGACACTGTTAATATTTGAATGACAATTAAATTCCTGACGCATCTTCCTTCTTCTCTCCCTTTAAGTCTCGGAAATCTAGTTTTAGATTTGTATAAATATAAACAAGACTTAAAAATTAATTTGCCAAAGAAGTTTCACTTCTGACATGTGTACTTTGTACGCACGCACTTTTAATCATTATTTTATCTACAAACTAGTACTTTTTACTGTTGACAAGAGATGATTTGGTGGATGTTTAAAAAGTTCGTGGTCTAGACAGACTAGCACAAGTACTACATATAAGAGAACGCATATTGCAAATCGCTGCTTTGTAAAGTTTGTAAGGTAAGAAGCAGCCCATTGACGTCCCACTGCTGGGCACAGGCCTCCTCACTCATATGAGAGAGGGTTTTAGAGCATAGACCCACCACGCTGCTCCACTGCAGATTGGCAGGCATAGTACACAAATGTATGCCTCTATTCATTCACTCATAGTCCGACGTGACGGCAATCCGACACGACCGGAGGAAAGATCAGACCTGTCATTGGTTCATTAAACCAGTTTCTATAATTTGCAAACTGCCTCTCGTGTAAAATTTACTTTTAAAGTGAAATCCTTTTTACGTCGCTTAAAATCATAAATGACAGGTTAGCGTTTGACTGTGATCACACCCGATGCTAAGTGATCAATATAATCTTAGATGAAAGCACGTTAATCTGTTAAGAGGTAAGAAGCAAGTCACCTTATATGGTTTACACACACCTTTTTTGTTCTGAGTGTCACTGCTAGGATTTTAAAACGTATTTTTTTTTTAGGTTGAGCCCTTAAAAGAGTTAGTCCTACTGGAAACGCTGCCCTATGGGCTACTCCTGTGAGACCGAACGGCTTAGAACAAAGTTGACCGTAGTCATAACTGGATATATGTGGAGAAATCTCGGGTTAATCAGCCCCCCTCCTCCTCGGGAATGTGGGTAGTACCCACGCCCGAGTGATGTCTGAAATCTATTCTACACAGCATCATACAGGAATACAAAAATACAAATCTCTTGCCTGCTGAAACGTTCCATCAGACTCAGACAAATCAGATCAAGAGATGGATTACACTTAGGGCACCGTTTTTGATGACCAAGCGAAAACCAGACTTGCCCTAACTCCCCTGGGCAACGACCTTGCGTAAAGCTGACCTAGTAATTTCTCATCCTCATCTTCAGCTTTAGACAACTGGGGAATTGGTTTTCTTCATATTACAAAGATAGTTACTAAAGTTATGCTTAGATGCTTAATGGTTTGGGCACGTAGAAAGAATGAATGAAAGAAGACTGGCAAAAAGGAGTCAATGGGAAAGTTGGAAGGGAAAGACCAAGGCGAACGTTCCTGGACCAAATCCAGGACATTTTAAATAAGGGCCAGGTCGAGAGTACGCTAAACCGACGAACTTGTATGAAAGGTTTAATGAGAATTAAAGAAGCCAAGGAGATATGCAATGGTCGTGGCCAATGGAAGGACGTGGTCTCTGCCTACCACTATGGGAATGAGGCGTGATGCTGAATGTACGTATGCGTGAATGTCTGAGGATTCACATCATGGAAGACAACACACTGATGGTCTTCCTAAACTAATTTGGCAGGGATTTCTTTTTTTATAATTTTGCTAAGTATCGTATCTTTTCCGAGAGCCGCAGACTGCGTAAGCGATGTTTGATGAAAGAATATATGACAAAACTGAAACCGCGCGTAATTATTTTCGTGTGAAACAGCTTTAAATGCCTGTATAAACAGGTGTCTGTTACGCAAGCGAATACCGCAGCGGGCCTATCGACCGGCTAACTACTGTGAACTGCATAGACATGCAACATGCTTTGGACTTTGGAGAAGTCGTTAGTACTAGACTAAATTAGATTAATCTACGTATTACTGAAACGTATACTGTCTACACTTCTACACTAATATTATAAAGAGGAAAGATTTGTATTTTTGTATGTAACGAATAAAGTCAAAAACAACTGAACCGATTTTAATAATTATTTTTTCATTAGAAAGCCACATAATCACTGAGTAACATAAGNATCTTTATTCAAGTAGGCATATTACAGCACTTTTGGATCGTCAAATTATATTTTTTTTTCCACACTCTGATTCTAATATACATCTGATGACGGTACTCAAGATCGGCTTAAAATCTAAACTTACGAGGGTTCCTTCGCGCCCTGATTCGAGAAGAACCCACAACAAACTCAGTCGGGTATTTTTTTTACCATCATTACAATATCAAATTAGTTTACTATATTTTAATTAAAATTAGAGCTATTTGTTCACTCCCAAGCGTTTCTATCGTCTAGGTAATCTTGCAATTGGTAATCTTATCTATATATATATATATATATATATATATATAAAAGCAACTGTTTTTCTTTGTTATCGATAAACTTGAAAACTACGGGACCGATCGGCAAAATGTCTAACGTCACTTCAATGCAAAAGTTATGCTTAGATGCTTAATGGTTTGGGCACGTGGAAAGAATGAATGAAAGAAGACTGGCAAAAAGGACTCCAAGAGTGAATGGGAAAGTTGGAAGGGAAAAACCAAGCCAAACGTTCCTGGACCAAATCCAGGACATTTAAAATAAGGGCCAGGTCGAGAGTACTCTAAACCGACGAACTTGTATGAAAGGTTTAATGAGAATGAAAGAAGCCAAGGAGATATGCAATGATCGTGGCAAGTGGAAGAACGTGGTCTCTGCCTACCACTATGGAAATGAGGCGTGATGCTGAATGTATGTATGCGTGAGTGTCTGAGGATTCACATCATGGAAGACAACACACTGATGGCCTTCCTAAACTAATTTAGCAGGGATTTCTTTTTTTATAATTTTGCCAAATATCGTATCTTTTCCTAGAGCCGCAGACTGCGTAAGCGATGTTTGATGAAAGAATATATGACAAAACTGAAACCGCGCGTAATTATTTTCGTGTGAAACAGCTTTAAACGCCTGTATAAACAGGTGTCTGTTACGCAAGCGAATACCGCAGCGGGCCTATCGACCGGCTAACTACTGTGAACTGCATAGACATGCAACATGCTTTGGACTTTGAAGTCGTTAGTACTATACTAAATTGGATAAATCTATGTCTTACTGAAACGTATACTGTCTACACTTCTACACTTATATTATAAAGAGGAAAGATTTGTATTTTTTTATGTAACGAATAAAGTCAAAAAGTACTGGGCCGAATTTAATAATTCTTTTTTCATTAGAAACCTACATTATCACTGACTAACATAGGCTATATTTAGTACTAGATTACTATAGAAATCTTTAGAAATTCGTATTAAAACCAACAGAAGGTGTTAAAAAATTTGCCATAAAATGTCTCTCATCGCATACGCTGTGAAGAGTATTAATGAAAGAACCAAAAATATTCGACAATATTATAGAATATATCAATATCTACAAAAAACTTCGCGAGACCATATGTCTAATTATTGTAGTTACGTCACTATAACTACTTTTTTACATTTAACAGATTGATAGAAATGCCAACCAAAATCAGATCGTGTTATCGATACCATTTATAAATTTTTATCCAAATAAATAATTTAATATTCAAGACTATCTCAATACCTGATGATTACATTTTGAATTATTGAAATCGGATATTCCATTCAAAAGATATCATGGAATTAAAATAAAAATACGAACTCGAGGAGAGAGGGGCAATGCGGGAGAAGGGGATGCACCATTGTGAACTAGGTTACCTGACGCAGTGCACGCAAGCGACATTGAATATTTCGAGTTTTTTTAACACATTTTTATGCTTCACTTAAAAAGTTCTTTTCAGAGCTACTTAGTTTTAGTATTAGGAATCACACTTTTTCATAATATGTGTCAATTCATGGCCGTTTTAATTATCATGCTTATAACTTAAATATCTGTACCTATTTATGTCCACCCGTGCGAAGCCGGGACGGGCCGCTAGTATATTATAAAGAGGAAACATTTGTGTTTCTATATGTATGTATGTATGTTTATACCGTTTTCACACAAAACAACTGGACCGATTTCAAAAACTGCTTCACCATAAGAAAGCTGCATTTTCACTGAGCGTCATAGGATATTTTAGTTTCTCAAGAAAAACAGGAACCTCTAATAAAAATGCATTAATATAACCCAAGGTGAGAAAAAATTGGTAACAAAAATCTGTCATCGTGTACGCTGCGAAAACTATAAATGATAGAAGAAAAATGTTCTAGAATACTATTGAATGTATTAACATCTGCAAAAAAGTCCACATTACCATATGTCCAACTACTGTAGTTATGCCACTATATCTACTTTTTACATTTTAAAAGTTAATAAAAGTGCCGACAATAATCAAACCATATTCTGTTAATCCTTATCCAATTAAATTTATCCTACTACTTACATTGTAATACTTTTTTGAATTATTAATATCGGATATTCCATTCAAAAGATATAACGATATTAAAAATGTCAATCTAACGAAAAGTAGAGACCCTTATAACTGGGCATGCAACTGGTGAGTTAGCTCATATTCCAAGGATACCAATGATACCCACTGATATACCTTTCTTTTTTTTGAGCTGGGAAATGCTTTTACGCACTTACCCTGACCAGAATGGGTCAGGAGTGTGGGACTCAGCGAGGAAGAAGACTTCGCAATACCCACTAAAACCCAGCGGAACCCTCTTCACCCAGCGGAACCTTCTTCAACCGTAAGTGAGACACCAGAGGTTCAGCTTGCGAATTCTTCCCTGGTGCCCCAGATGAGTCCGACTGAGGATTCATGGAGGTGGGAGCAGGTGCGATAACAAGCGCCGCCTAGTATCCCGCCTCCTTCGGCGGTGAGAGGGAGCATCTACTGCATTCTCTCTATCTCGCTCGTGGGCCTCCTTTAGCGAGATTACAGTCTCGCAGAAGCAGCATCAGCATCGCGCCTACAATGCTCTCAAGCAAGAGTTCTCCGCCGATCAGCGCCACCAAGCGGTCCCCATTCTGCCAGTGTGATGTGCTGAGTCGATAGCTGCATCACACTCGTGGCAAGCAGGCGACCCACCAATATACCTGGATTTAAAGCAATATTTCATTACCTCCTTGAACTCAAGAATTTTTGAATAAATGTAGAGAATTTTAAGATTTACTAATGTTGGACATTCTACGTAAATGATGAGGTTGTTTCAACTCTTAAAAGAAAGTTCCAAACTTTTATATGTCAAGGAACTCTAGTTGAAATAAACTTTTTTTTTTTTATAAAACCTTTTTTTACGCAAGCTTGACTTGGTGTATGATGTGGAATGCTTGACAAGAGCGTTACGAAAAGTATTATGGGTAGAGGCGAACGGAAGTTGAGACAGATAAAAGTTGATGAAAATAGAGAGTAACGTAATGCAAAGCTAAGCTCTACAGAGGTGTAATAAAAGAAATAGTGTATATATATTCTAACTTAATCATTTTAATGGCAGAACCAAGCTATAGTTATTTACTGACACATATCATTTTTATTATACGTTTTATTTCATATTCGCATGATATTTTATTTAGAAATAGCTGACGTGGCGTAATAAAAAGTGTAAATGTTTTCTGTTGGAAAAGTAAAACTCATCCAACTTTCGAAAACATTTAAATTACTTGTGAAAATTTCTACTTATAATTAACTTTCTCTTGAAAACTCATAAATAATGATACGTTACAGAGATGTTTTTCATCTTTTGAGATTACAGTCAAGGATTAACCTGTCAGAAATATCTCAAACATAATCAACTACATACAAAAGTAACTTCATTAATGACTTTTCTCTAAAGCTAATCGAACTCCTCTTGATTTCGCTGAAGGAATTGAAGCATTGAGATTGAGATTGTCAGAGTTTAATACAGAATATAGAAGAGGAGGATTTACATACAAACATAGCATCACGCCTCATTCCCATAGGGGTAGGCAGAGACAACATCCTTCCACTTGCAACGATCCTTGCATATCTACTTCGCTTCTTTCATTCTCATTAAACCTTTTATACAAGTTCGTCGGTTTAAATTACTCTTGACTTCGTTATTATTTAAAATGTCGTGGATGTGATCCAGGAACGTTCGCTTTGGTTTCCCCTTCACACTTTACATAAACGATGTATGAGTCAAGAGTGAATGGCACTCTTGACTCATAAACCGTTTTTGTCAGTCTCCTTTCATTTATTCTCTCTGCGTACCCAAACCATCTAAGCATACCTGTCTCAATTTCACTACATCTTCTTTTATACCACAATGTTTTCTTATTATGCTATGTCTTAGTCTGTCACTCAGTTTTATTGCACTCATACTTCTCAAGGCTCTCATCTCTACCGCATTTATTTTACTTTTGTGATACCCAACTTTCACTACCATACATAGGTGTTGGCACCAACACTCCTGCATGCACAGCCAGTCTGGCCCTTTGAAACACTATCTGACTAATCATAAAGGCCCGTGGGGCAACATTTACCACATTCCCTGCATTTACTCTACTTTCAATATCACTTTCACATGTTCCATCTTTTGTAAATTTATATCCCAAGTACTTTCACCTCTTCCACTTGTTCCCCATTTATCAAAATATTGTCATTCATTATAGATTCATCTCTTTCAAAAAGCATAACTTTCGTTCTGTTTACATTCACTTTCATTCCTTTCCATTTCAAAGCTGTATTCATAATATTTACCATCTCCTGTAGCTCATTAGCGAATGACGCAATTATTACTTGATCATCAGCGTAAAGTAAATATTTGATGAGTAATTCATTCATTCTTAACCCATAAATGTTTTCTTTTAAATCTGTCAAACAGGTATCCATGAATAGGTTGAACAGCCATGGTGACGCAACACATCCCTGACGAACACCTCTTTCGACAGAAATTTTTTTTAAATTTCAATTAATTTTTTTTAGCTGAATTAAAATGTGTGAAATAACAAGAATCAAAATTTGCATCACATTATTTCCTTGAAAACCATAACAAATATAAGATGTTATCGCTTCAACCGATGGACGTCCACTGCTGGACATAGGTCTCACGAAATGATACCCACAAGGCCCGATCTTGCGCCGCCTGGCTCCAGCGGCTACCGGCGACCCTCTTTATGTCATCGGTCCACCTTGTGGGGGGTCTACCTACACTGCGCCGCCCGGTGCGGGGTCGCCACTCCAGCACCTTCGGGCCCCAACGTCCATCGGTCCGTCGGACTATGTGGCCCGCCCATTGCCACTTCAGGTTCGCGATTCGTAAGGCTATGTCGGTGACTTTAGTTCTGCTACGGATCTCCTCATTTCTGATTTGATCACGTAGAGAAACTCCAAGCATAGCCCTTTCCATCGCACGCTGAGTGACTCTGAACTTTCGTATAAGGCCCATAGTCAGCGACCACGTTTCGGAGCCGTAGGTCATCACTGGCAACACGCACTGTTCGAAGAGCTTTGTCTTCAGGCACTGAGGGATATTGGACGAAAAGAGATGCCGTAATTTCCCGAACGCTGCCCAACCGAGTTGGATTCGGCGGCTAACCTAAGATGTTATAGTGGTCATTAAAACAGTTTAACTAATTGTTAGTTATTCAGGAAGCATTTGATATGGAAATAAGCTCAACCTTGACTGTATGAATGGAAATGTTGATGTTGTATCGAGCAGTGTTTGAAACAAAAACGTTCAAGCAAAAACAGGGGCATCCGCCGCATTCCAGCCTCCTTTCACGGTTCGCCTTTAAGATTAAATGTCAAATGTCAAATCTTTTGCATCATTGGAGTACATCTTGTTATTTATTACTTAACTTGTAACAAATTGTGTTACATTTGAAACCATAATTCTTTATTTTATTTATTATTTTGTAGAATTTTTCTTAATTACGATGACAGACTCATTAAAACCGTTGCTCAGGCATCCTCCCAGAGTATATCCGTTAATAATTGAATGGCTTAGGTATAAACGGTAATTTTTTGTCTTATTGCTGTCAGTTTAGCGCTTGACTGTTCAACGCATCACACTGTGGCAGATTGTGCAGCCTGGGGACCTCAACATCAACTCCTGTGGTGGTGCTGATCGGCGGTGATCTCTCTCTCGCGAGCATTATAGGTGCGACGTTCTCTAATGATAGGATGTGGGCCGGAGTATCCTACTTCTGCGAGACCGTAGTCTTACTTAAGGAAGCCCATAAGCGAGAGAGGGAGAATACAGCGGACGCTACCGCTCACCGCCGAAGCAGGCAGGGTACTGGGCGGCGCGTGTTTGCCCGCCTCCTTGAGTCCTCAGTTGGACTCATCTGAGTTACCATGGACGTATACAAAAATTGAACACCTGGTGGCTCACATATGGCTGAAGAGGGTTCCATTGGGTTTTAGTGGGTATTGCGAGTCCCACACTCCTGACTTATAGGTTGGGGTTCGTGCCTAAATGATTTCCCAGCGAAAAAAAAAAGCGCTTGACTGTGATCACACCTGATGATACTGAAGAGACAATTTACCTCTTATAGTTTCTACACAGCATTGTATCCGAACAACAATTTCTTTGCTAGATAATACGTCTTTGTTAGAAGGGGGGTAACTAGCCACGGCCTCTGCCTCCCACTCTCTCTGTTTGTCGGACTATGTGCCCAGCTTGCTGCAGCTTCGTGATTCTTAAGGCTATGTAGGTCACTTTGGTTCTTCTACCGATCTCCTCATTCCTGATTTGATCGCGCAGAGAAACTCCAAGCATAGCCCTCTCCATCGCATGCTGTGTGAATTTCAAATGAGGCCCGTAGCCAGAGACCATATTTCCGATGCATAGGTGATCACTAGCAACACGCATCGTTCTAAGACTTTGGCCTTCTGGTACTGAGGGATATGGGACGAAAAAATCTTGCGTAGCTTTCCAAACGCTGCCCAACCGATTTGGATGCGGCAGTTGACCTCTTTCTCGAAATTGGACCAACCTAGCTGGACTATATGTAACAGGTATGTATACTAGCCAACAATCTCGACTGCAGAGTTCCTAGTGATGACTGGGTGGAGGGGAAAATGGATGTTGGACTTAACTTTCCTCATATTCATGTTCATTTTTAGGCTCACCAGTGTAAGAAGCTCTGTTGAGGTTATCAAAAAAACAATTTCCTAAATTCCCTACTGAGAATCCAACCCGAAGCCTCGTGTACTCGCACCACTGCGCCGCTAACAATATGCAGTTTGAATTAACAGTGATTATTTTTTTGCATATATCATTACATGTATTATAAAATTCTAAGAATAAATTATGTTGAGCCTCTTTCGTGGAAGCAAACAAGCTGAATTTTTTAAGTCTTGGAATTTTTTAAGTTTCCTTATTTTTTGTTTGAGTCCCTTCAAGCGAGGTACAGAGGGCACTCACCCAGGAATTTTTTAAGAGGCCGCATGTTAACACCTGGTTTGTACCCGAGTAATTTATATAAATAAATAAAATTGGAGTAAAGGTAGCCTATTAATGACGTCGTTGGTCGGAGGAAACTTTTCGCTGGAAAGCATAGTTGGCGCAATGCTCACCGGTGATAGGGACTGCAGGGCAGTGGCTTCCTTCTGTGAAACTGACATGTCGCTGAAAGAGGCACATGAGAGGCAGAGAGAGCACGCTGTGGATTCTCCTTTACTACGGCGTAGGAGGTTGGGAGATAGGCGTAGATTTGTACTTCCCCTTCTTCTTTCATAAGTTTTCCAGAGGAATCTTCGGGATTGCGTCTACCGATCCTCTGGTGCTCATAAAATGATATGGAGGGTATCGCTGGGCTTGAGCGGATATTCTGGCTAGCCAGCGAGTCCCACACTTCCGATAATATTTTAGGTCTGATCGGGGGACGTAAAGGCATTTTCCTAGCGTGATCAAAAGACGCTACTAAGGAAGGGGGGGGGGAGGAGGCGCAATTTTGCTCGGCTGCTCATCATCAACTAAACCTTAAGTCGGATTCATCCGGGAGCTGAATGCGTCGTGGACATCTGAACACCTGGGTGAAGAAGGTTACGTTAGTACGATTAGCATGTCCCACAATCCCGGTTGTAAATTTATACTTCATCCGGCGTGCATAAAGCATTTCCAAGCGAAAAAAATGAACTTTTTCTTCACCGAAAAGCACATTGAAGCACATGGAAACTTACATTCCATTTATAGTTTGATTTAAGAAAATTGATGTTTGTAATTTCGAGTTTTATATATTTTTTGTCTCTCTGTATTTGTTCTCGTTTATCTTTGAAAAGGCTGTGCCGACTTTGAATGGACTTCCACTGGCATTTAGCTGATGTTATAAGGAAGACCTTGGCTACATTTATTTTAAAATATCTACATAATTCGATACAATAAACAACTCCACATTAAGCGGATTAAGTCTTTATGATACATTACATTGTTAAGTATATAATTGAATAAACATGATTAACTCTTTTACGTAATCAAATTTATTACTTTGGCGACAATGGAAACATTATATTTACTAATTTAATGTAGACTTAGTTACTCCCTATAACATCAGCTATCAAATATTGAAAGTCTTGTCAAAACCTCTCCAGCTATTTCAGTGATTAGCCAAACAAACATTAAGACAGAAAAAATGTTTCATATTATATTATAATTGTAAATATCTTCACCTGTACTTATTATAAAGATGTTAATTTCAAATTAAGGTAAGGTACAGCAGCACCTTACACAAGAAGTTATGAGACCGCTTCCGAAAACGAAGATAGACGATAGTACTAACGACACCTTTGATGATGGGACGGAGAGAAAATCGATCCTGATTTTAAAAAACATTTTTCAAAACGTTTCATTAACATTATTAACGCTCCATCAGGTTAGTACAGCTAAATACATTACTTTACTAAAAAAACAGCTACAATACACAAAGTAAAAAAACAGCTGACGCTCGGGTCAACGAACGAATTGGTGGTTTATTTTTAGTAATGTATTTCACTGCCTCATTGGTCTAGTGTTTAGCATGTTCGACTACAGTTACGAAGTCCTGGGTTCAAGGTTCCAATTTAAAAAAGCGATATTGAGATTTCTGTTAAGATTTTCTCAATATTTTCCCGAAGTTGGAAAGTTGCCCCACCCCCTTGCCTCGGAAAGCACGTTAAGCCGTCGGTCCTGCCCCTGATCTGTTTCCGATACATCGGACTATGAGAGTGAAGCAGCGTGCTCTAAAAACCCTCTCACATATGAGGGAGGAGGAGTGTCCAACAGTGGGACGTTGATAGGCTACTACACAATTAATGTATTTTTTACAAAACTATCTTTTCATTTATCTGTACGAACATGACGGAGCGTAAATAATGCTAATAAAACGTTTTAAAATATGATGTTTTAAAACCGGATCGATTTTTTTCCACCCCAATATCAAATGTGTCATTAGTACTATCGTCTGTCGTGGTTTTTGGAAGCGGACTACTAACACCTTGTACATGCCTTCTAGGAGAAACTCCTTAAACTCATTCCTTTGACGTGAGCTTTTATTAAACTGTTCCGTATAAATTTAATTCGATGCAAAAATTCGACATTAACATCTCGGTTGGCATAAAAACGAGTGGATAATGTTAAGAATGACTCAAAGTTTGCAAGACGCCTTCAATGTCGGCATTCAGGTAGTCGAACCTTTCCGCAAAGCGTGTTTTTTGTGTGAAACCTTTATAAAATGCTTAACAGCTTACACGCGTTGTATAAAAAACTACTGTCAGTTCTTTTTGTCACGAAATATGACCTTTTTGAGTATCCCTTAATATATTTAAAATGCTACTATTCACTCACAATTTCTTCATGCACCAAAAAAGAAGTCACAGTAATAAGATATTAAAAGTTAGTATATATAGGATACCTTATCCCTTTGGAGAGATCTCTTCCAGAAACCCCAGAAAGTGGAAGAATTTTATAAAACATGTGGTCTAGGTACACAGATATGAAAAAGCTAAGAATATATCAGCTTACAAGCTAAAGATATATTATAAACATCGTCGTCGTCGTCGTCGTCGTCGCTTCAACCGATGGACGTCCACTGCTGGACATAGGTCTCACGTAATGACGTCCACAAGGCCCGGTCTTGTGCCGCCTGGCTCCAGCGGCTACCGGCGACCCTCTTTATGTCGTCGGTCCACCTTGTGGGGGGTCTCCCTACACTGCGCCGCCCGGTGCGGGGTCGCCACTCCAGCACCTTCGGGCCCCAACGTCCATCGGTCCGTCGGACTATGTGCCCCGCCCATTGCCACTTCAGGTTCGCGATTCGTAGGGCTATGTCGGTGACTTTGGTTCTGCTACGGATCTCCTCATTTCTGATTTGATCGCGTAGAGAAACTCCGAGCATAGCCCTCTCCATCGCACGCTGAGTGACTCTGAGCTTCC
>JACTOM010000051.1:1328934-1461258 GCA_015832385.1 Elymnias hypermnestra
TTTTTTTTTACGCTGGGAAATGCCTTTATGCACGCCGATCAGAGTAAAATCTTATCGGCAGTGTGGGACTCGCTGGTAAACCAGAATACCCACTAAAACCCAGCGATACCCTCCGCTTCCTTTACTGGAGCACCAGAGGATCGGTAGACGCAATCTACCCTGGCGCTCCGGAAGATTCTTCTGGGAAACTTAAGAAGGAGGGAGGAGAAGCGCAAATCGACGCCTCCTACCTACCAACCTCCTGCGCCGAAGTAAAGGTGTGTCTACCGCGTTCTCCCTTTGCCTCTCATGTGCCTCCTTCAGCGAAATAACACTTTCACAGATGGAGACCACTGCCCTCCATTCCCTTTCACCGGTGAGTATTGCGTCAACTATGCCCTCCAGCGAAAGGTTTCCTCCGACCAACGACGTCAATAGATGCCGCTGGGGTCCCCACGCCGGGCATTCTGCCAAAGTGTGCTGCACTGTATTACACTCATGGCAGGCTGGCGTTACCTCCCTGCGAACAATCAGGTGCAGGTACTTGCCGAAACAACCATGTCCGGTCATCCCTTGCAGCAGCATGTAAGTGAGAGATCCGTGCCCCTTAGATATCCAATTGTCCAGGTAGGGACGGATGGCTTCCACCGTAATCAGACCCGCTGTAGGAGGTCCGAGATCCTCATGCCACCTTTGGATCAGTGCTCTGTCTGCTGAACACCATCACAAAAAATCGACACCCTGAAGTTAGCTAGTCAACATTTTAGTTTTTTTTTAATATGTTATAAATATGTAATACCTTAACTATTTTATTATATTACTTGTTAGATATATTGTGACATTGAAAATATCAACATGACATTCTTATCAAAATTATAACCTCAGACTAGAAAACAGGTTAAAAACTATTTATATCCAATGAAAGTTAGTTTATGTGTCTATCATTAAAGTATAATGATATACCGACAGTCCAAATGTTAATTCTTGAATACCTGCATCAGCAAACACTAAGTACCATATATATAGACATATGTTAAAGCCTTAAATACCTCCATATGTCGAATACCTTGTTTGAATACCGCTAAAGGAAATTTATTAAACATCTTGCACCTTGAAAAAAATTGACCGTTGAACGGGAAATGGCAGAATGCCGAACGTGTTTTTGGTAAGGAATTTTTGTATGAAAAAAGTCACCTTGTGTTATTTATATTGCTAAAATATAAGGACTATAAACATTAATACCGACCAAGTTATATGTCACAGAAAAACGATAACTTTATGTATAAAATGTTACACTACAAGCTGTTAACGTCTTATATCTAAGTTGAATTAGAATTTCACATAGCATTCTGTTGCGTAGTGCATCCGCAGCCTGTTGCGTCGTCCGCCATCTTGGATTTAAGTGTGATTTTTGTTTATACAATAACTCGCTTATTATTAACTTTACGTGAAAAATGATAATAACCAAATTTGTTCCGAATTAAATTTCGTACAATTTACTGCCTAATACATTTTTCCTACGATCAATATTTTTCGAAATAAACCCCAAATAAGCAGTGATTTCTCATTTAGTAAAAATAACTCGCTTATTTTCATTATTAGGTGAAAAATGGTAATAACCTAAGTTGTTCAGAATTAAATTTCCTACAATTTTGTTCATTATCATTTTTCCTAGAATCAATATTCTTGTATTTAGACCGTCAAGAGGAAGTAATTTTTTAATTAGTCTAAAACTAGCTTATTTTCTATACTCATGTTGTACGGAATTCTGTATATTTCCGGATGTAATTCAAGAGTGTATTAGTGGCTGTGAAGCAGCGTGGGGGGTCAATGCTTAAAAACCCTCTATTTTATGAGCGCGGATGTCTGTGCCCAGCAGTGGGACATTAATAGGTATCCACTAACCTTACCTTTTTACTATATATATAAGGGAAGTAGCAGCCCATTAACGTCCCAATGCTCGGCACAGGCCTTCTCACTCGCATGAGAGAGGGTTTTTAAAGCATAGACTCACCGCGCTGCTCCACTGCGGATTTGCAGGCATAGTACACAAGTGCACTCTCTATTCCTTCACTTTTATAGTCCAGTGTGACGGGAATCCGACACAACCGAAGAGAGATCACACACGGGGATGGATCACACCGCCAACTTCCCAACTTCGGGCAAATATTGAGAAAATCTTAATAGAAAACTCAATATAGGTTTTTTTTTACTACAACATGCTAACCACTAGACCAATGAGGCAGGCAATGTGGCAGTTGATGTATATATATTTTACTTTATTTTAAATTATTTAATTAATTAAAGGTTATTTTTTGTCAGTATTCATACAAAAATTACAAAAATCGAATCTTCCTATACGATATTGGGCATTTAACATAACAAAATGTTATAATAATGTCTGAAACATGTTACTAATTAAAATAATGAAGTCTTTTTCCTATACACACGCACCCCCAAGTTATTGAACAAAGGGAATTCAAACGGCAGGTTTATTTAACCGTAGGTGAATTGCCAAAGTGGAACAAACTTATTATTTTGTATGCCGATGTCGATGACACACCGGCCTCGGCGAGACTGCAAACTAGTGACACCAGTATTTTGGATAAATAAAAACTAATCCCGCCGTTTCTAATGAAAGAAAGAAATAACAAACAAAGCACGTATACCACAATTTGACATGTAACAATTCGCTGAGCAATATAAATTTAAGTATACTTACTTAACATATAAATTTAAGTTTTGAAGTTGTGAAGATGTTCAGCGTCTTTTATGCTTATTCGTTTGAAGGTTTATTACTTTTAATCTTTACAAACATGTGACATTTTAATTTGTCACTCGTCATTTAATAATTTAATATACTATTTTTCATATACAATAAAAATATTTCATAAATTCTCTTTTCTAAATTTTATATTCAAAAACAAGATTTAATTAATAATTTCTAATATCAACAAAACCACTTGGCATTTTTATTTACAATAATTTCGACACTTAATATTTGAATAACAATTAAATTCATTAAGTTCCTATCATATCTTTTTTCCCCCTTCTTCTAAGTCTCGGAAATCTAACGTTTAAGATTTGTATAATAATGCCAAAGTTTCACTTCTGTCATGTACACTTTGTAGGTACGCACTTGTAATTTTTTTTTATTGAGTTCCCTCATTTAATAAATTTATTATTTTATTAATTTCTCATACAGCATTTGCTTTCTTCTTGTATATAGCTATAGTTGTAATAGTATAAACTATTAAAATAGAACATTGCATTCACAAGACTTAAGAACTTCAAAAAACTCAATCTCAGAAAATAAATTTGACTTAGTAGACTTTCCACTGCCACAAGATCGGTATCTACGCGAGTTAAACCGCGGGGCATTGATAATATATGTAAAAATAAACCAAAAAATACTGATGCCATTTTGTAAGCATAGTCACCCTATTATAAATCTATTCTCTCGCATTTTGGAGTTGATCTGTCATAAAGGTGAGTCATTATGAAATTAAAAATCCATTAGCGTAACTGCTGAAATATGTGACAGCGGAGCTTTTGTAACATCTCCGTTTTGTATAATGTATTTTATTTTGCTCGATACTCACACAAATTCCTTACTTTTAACAATGAAATGTAAAGTACAGGTTTTAAACCGGATAGGAGGTTTACTCCGAATCCAACTCGGTTGAGCAGCGTTCGGAAAACCCTCATCCGATATCCCTCAGTGTCTGACGACAAAGCTCTTCGAACAGTGCGTGTTGTCAGTGATGACCTACGGCTCCAAAATGTATTCGCTGACTATGGGCCTCATACGAACGCTCAGTTACAGAGAGGGCTATGCTCGGAGTTTTTCTACATGATCAAATCAGAAAAAGTCACCGACATAGCCCTAGGAATCGCGAACCTGAAGTGTGGCAATGGGCGGGGCACATAGTGCAACGGACGGATGTTGAAACCCGAAGCTGGAGTGGCGACCCCACGCAGGGCGACGCAGTGTAGGTGGACTCCCCACAAGGTGGACCGATGACATACAAAGGGTCACCGGTAGCCGCTGGAGCCAGGCGGCACAAGATCAGGCCTTCATTTCGTGAGACCTATGTCCAGCAGTGGACGTCCATCGGTTGAAGCGACGAAGAGGTTTACTGCTTGTTTACTCTATTTGCTATGTCGAAGAATCCCACCAAAACCGGACTCGGACAACGTAGAAAATGCAAGCACACCTGACGCTAAAGGATCAATATAATCCAAGGTACATTCCCATAGGGGCAGGAAAAGACCACGTCCTTTCACTTACCACGATCCTAGCATACCTCCTTCGCTTCTTTTATTCTCATTTAACCTTTTACACAAGTTCTTGGGTTTAGCTTACTCTTGATCCAGACCTTATTTAAAATGTTCTTGGTCTTTCCCTTCCAACTTTCCCATTCACTTTTGACTTATAAATCATTTTTGTCAGTTTACTTTCGTTCACTCTCTCTAAGTGCCCAAAACATCTAAGCATGCCTTTCTCACTACATCTTCTTTTATACCACAACGTTCTCTCATCACACTACGTCTTACTTTGTCACTCATTTTCAATCCACTCATACTTCTCGACGCTCTCATCTGTACTGCATGCACAGCCAGTCTGACCTTTGGATGCACCATCTGGCAATTTATAAAGGCCATAAAATTCATGGTCTAAGATGGAAGCGTGCCAATCTAGTAAGAAGCAATTTACATTTTATGGTTTATACACAACGTAACTAGGGAAGGAGCGATCTCTTGTAGAACCTCGCTACTTATTTTTTGGAGGTTGAGTCTGTAAAAGAGCTAGGCCTACTGGAAACGCAAGGGCTTCTCTTTTTAGACCGAGGGGCTTGAAACAGTGTTGAACTTAAAGTCAAAACTGGATATATGTGGAGGAATCTTGGATTAATCAGAGGTGCCCTGGCAAGATGAGTGAAGCCCAGCCCAGTCCAGCCCATGTAATGTCTAAAATCGGGGAATTCGGAATCGAGGAACACAACATCATACAGGGTCACAAATCTCTTGCTTGGCGATACGTCTTTGCTGGTAGGCTGGTGAACAGCCTCAGCCGAAGCCTCCCACCAGTTCAGACACGGACAAGTTAGAAAATGCAATTTCCGTAATTCGTCCTACCGATGATCGAACCAGGACTTCCACATGCAAAGCAAATACTCGCACCATTACTCCAGAGAGGCCTTCTGAAGTTTTAAGATAGGTAAAAATCCGAGACATTTTCAGCTATATTTACCTTTAATAAGATATATGTATATCGCCGGAACCTTTAATAAGATATATATATATATATCGCCAGAGGAGGGGGTGGGGGCACCAGGAGGCGCAATTTTTGCATTCTGCTTTCCCTCAACTAAACTTGTAAGTCGGATTCAACCGGGACGCCAGAGCTAAATGCGTCAGCGAACATCTGGACCCCTACACCTTGATGAACAGGGTTCCTTAGGGTTTTAATAAGTACCCTAGCAAACTAAACGAGTTCTATACTCCCGGATGGAAGTTTATACTTAATGCGGCTAGTCTAAAGTATTTAATAAAAGCGGCAGCTGTTTACAACAAAACTGGTCCGCCAAAGACAAGAAAAGATACATGCTAATTAAAAACTAAACACGGATTCAAATCAATTCCACCTGTTGTCGCACCTGGTCCTAAAATTAACATTAGGGTGGCGTCTTTAGACACTAACCATGCTCCTTCTCTAACACAAATATTTACTAACACTGGCATGACCGGAGATTATACGACTTCGAAATTACACCTCACACAGACAAACATCGGGGCTTTGTCATGTTTTTGTAGTGAAAACTTGTTTATTTCGTGGGTATTGAATGAGACTGAGCCGTCAAATTCGTCTATGTGACGCTTGTGAGTAATCTCTCGTTTATCAAAACAGTGAGAGCCACAAAAGTAACTTACATCATTTTCTGTCCATCAAACACTTAAGAAAAATCTGACTTGTTGCTTTAATTCCTAGGTGTTAAAGGTGAAAACTTACTTAGACACACTCAGCGCCTGTAATTTGTGGGTATTGAATGAGATTGAGCCGTCATATTCGACTATATAACGCTTGTGAATATGCTCTCGTTTACTAAAACAGCAAGAGCTACAAAACTAACTTACATCAGTCTCTCTCCAACAAACGCTTAGGAAATAATGACTTGTTGCTTTAATTACATAGTTTTAAAGGAGAAAACATATCTAGGTGCTTCTGTACGTATATTTCGTGGCTATTGATGTGACCGAGCCGTCACATTCAGTTTCGTCACGTCAAGAAACATGATTTGTTGCATTAAATACATAGTTTAAAAGGAGAAAACTTCTTTAAGCACCCTCTGCGCGTTTATTTCGTGGGCATGGAATGAGACTGAGTCGTAACATTCTCCTGTGTAACGCTCCAGATTCTGATCTAGTCGACTTAAGTAGAGAGAGCCGCGGAACAAACTTGCATCAGTTTATATTCATCAGACGCTTGAGAAAAATTTGACTTGTTACCTTAATTGCATAGCTTTTAAAGAGAAAACATCTTTAGGTGCTGCTGCCTGTTTATTTCTATGGGTACTGAATGAGATTAGGCTGAAACGCTCAGCTACGTAACGCTCATTTGAATTAAATCCAACTAAAAGAGCGATAGAGTAATAGTCAACGAATCACTACTATATGTTAACACGTTATTTAATATAACAATACTAATAATACATTATTAACAGTAATTTATTTATATATGTTGTAAATTTTATTACATTGTGAATATAGAGCAAAAAAACTAGTTTTATTTCGTTGCCTTGATGAATTTTTGACCTCTGTCTTGAGCTCTGAAGTACACAAGTATTTAGTTGCAAATACACATAAAATAATGATGTAATTCGATTTAAATCAAATATTATTTATTCCAGTGGGCTTTTAAAACGTTATTGAATTGTCAATTGGATATTGTGTCATATAATATTCCCTGATACGACAGATGATGATATAAAAGAAAGACTTAAAATCTAAAACCACAAAGATTCTCGCCCGAGAAGAACCCACAACAAAATCAATTCAGAAATTTGATAAACTGATAAACACGTGTACAAAAGGCGGTCTTATCTTTGAATAGCGGTTTGTTCGAGACAACCTTTAGTTTTATGAAGCTATTATTATTGTAGAGCAATATATCTACCCAGGGTTTTTTTATCGTCTATCTCTAAGTAATCTTTCAAATTATAGTATGATTTTTCAATCAGCTTCATAGGTTTTATACGTAATGACTAAAAAGGCTTCTTTGAGTTGATTGAACATACGTATAACTTTAAACGAACTCTTTGTATAGATACAAAGCATAAACTAGTAGAGCGACTATCTACTGTATCCGGTTTCTCATACCTTTTTACGCTGGCATCAAATCCTCTTCAAAGTACCGCTTTGTCAAGTTATCCTGCTATAAAAGGTACTTTAATAAAATCACAAAGCACTAAACACAGACCATTAAAACTCGCTATAATCAAATTAACGAACACATATACGGATTACACACAGATTTTTTATTAATTTTAGATGTTTTTAAGTCATAATTTTGTACTTTTCACTGTTGGTTTGTTAACGTAATTTTTTTTTATAATTACGTCGCGTAAAAACACTTGCAACGGTCCGACTTCAACTGGTACAGTAAATACTGGACTATCGGCGGGCGCGCTTACTCTGTAGAGTGGGAGGAGGAAACGAGACAGACATATACAAGACACACATGTTAAAAAGAGACAAAAGAATACTACGTCATCACTGTTACACGAGGTACGTCTATAATGCAACTAATGTAAAGTGTCATCATAACCTACAAAAACTCATATAGATAAAAGTATCTACATTTTTACAATATAATACCGGTTTTACCTGTAATCGGCCGCGTGCCGATAAGGTAATTCAAATTCCAACAGAGTGAGAAAGACAGAGGCTTCGACGAAGGCTTTAATGCTATAGCTATATATAAATGGAGAGAAAACGTTAATTTTAATTTGAATACTGGATTTGTTAACGGTTGTGACTTGCTGTGAGAGTCTTACTGTATCTTACTTGTTAGGAATAGGTATACTATTCCTTGAACAGGAATTATAGTCTGGGGGTTATAACTCGTCTAATTTATTGATATACAACATTATTAACATTTGAATAGCTTGACAAAGAATATATATCACAAGATTAGATTTTTAAAGTAAAACCTCGAGAACGTTACGAAACCTGTGATGGAGTTACAAAATTAATTATCTCTTCGAATTAATACAGTGGAAACCGTCTACAAACATTAGTTGTTTTATCATTACCCCTCTGACAAAAGCTCGAACACAGAGTAGTCCTTTTTATTTTGCTACAGAGTACTTTCATTTTGAAAATCATGATAGTATATGAATAAATATATATGTTTTGCTTTAATCGTGTGATCAAAAGAAGACACGTTTTTGAAGTGAAACTTCTTTAGACGCATGAGGGTAACATTTTTACGGATGAAACGCATGATTAGTAACGAAGATATGCAGCGTTTTTTATGCAATTCGTTTAAAGGTTAGGTAGTTTTAATATTTACAAATAACATACGGCATTTTAATTTGCCAATCGTCATTTAATATTTTTATATAATAGCGGCCCGCCCCGGCTTCGCACGGGTAGACATAAATAGGTACAGATATTTAAGTTATAAGCATGATAATTATAACAACCATGAATTGACAAATATTATGAAAAAGTATGATTCCTAATATTAAAACTTAGTAGCTCTGAAATGAACTTTTTAAGTGAAGCATAAAAATGTGTTAAAAAACTCGAAACATTCAATGTCGCTTACGTCCACTGCGTAAGGAGCCGACCGACTACCTAGTTCATAATGGTGGACCCCCTTCCCCCGCACTACCCCTCTCTCGTCGAGTTAGTTTTAATTTCATGATATCTTTTGAATGGAATTTTCGATTTCAATAATTCAAAAAGTAATCATCAGGTATTGAGACACTCTTGAATAAATAATTATTTATTTGGATAAAAATTTATAAATGGTGTGGATAACACGGCCTGATTTTGATCGGCATTTCTATCAATTTGTTAAATGTAAAAAAGTAGTTATAGTGACGTAACTACATTAGTTAGACATATGGTATGGCGAATTTTGTTGTAGATATTGATATATTCTATAATATTGTCGAACATTTTTTTGCCCTATCATTAATACTCTTCACACCATATGCGATGAAAGACATTTTAGGCTAATTTTTTTACACCTTCGGTTGGTTTTAATAGGAATATCTAAAGATTCCTATAGTAATCTAATACTAAATATAGCCTATGTTACTCAGTGATAATGTAGCTTTCTAATGAAAGAATTATTAAAATCGGTCCAGTACTTTTTGAGTTTATTCGTTACATACAAAAATACAAATCTTTCCTCTTTATAATATTAGTGCAGACTAGCCGACTCAGCAAACGTTTTTATGGCTTATAATTAAGCTATTATCGCTATTAAAAATTAGGGGTTGGTAATAGAAAGGTGAAAATTTGGGGTCGTACGTATTTTTAAATTCCACACCATATAAAAATAAACCAAAAACAATTGTCAATAAAATAAAAAAAAAGTTCTGGGGTGGATCACCCTTAACATTTAAGGGGATAAAAATTAAATGTTGTCCGATTCTCCACCCTAACCCGATATTCACGCTAAGATTCACGAAAATCGGTCGAACCGTTTCGGAGGAGTTCAACTTCTAACACCGTGACACGAGAACTTTATTTATTAGATTTTTCATGAAAATAAAATATTTCATAATATCTCTTTTTACAATTTTAAATTCAAAAACAAAATTTAATGGGTCCCGGGTTCGATCCCCGGTAGGATGAATTGATGAAATTGTATTTACTAATTTGTCTGACTCTAGAGTGGTGGGACGCTTCGGCCGTTACCACCCTACCAGCAAAGACGTACCGGCAAGCAAAGAGATTTGTGTTCCGGTACGATGCTGTATAGAAACCGTAAGAGGTATATCACCTCATAACAGATTAGTGCGCTTCCATCTTAGACTATATCATCAATTACCATCAGGTGAGATCACAGTCAAGCTCTAAACTGTTAGCAATAAAAAAAATAATTTAAATCGTGTATAAAATATTCGACTGACGAATAATATTCATTTCGTTTAATACTCAGTTACCCAGAGAATACAATTGCTCATTTTCAATGTATGTTTATATCTGTTGGTACCATAAAACATCTAGAAAGTAATATTGGCAAGGGATTCCGAAAAAAATTTCACCAGTGAGTTATTTTCTTCTATATTTCTACAATTTGCAATTATTATTCAACAAATTAGTCGAAATAACGACAGAACGTAAACCCGCACTCGAACTTATTCGAATTGAACCTATCTTCTATCGTCATTGTCGTCGCTTCAACCGATGGACGTCCACTGCTGGACATAGGTCTCACGAAATGATGCCCACGAGGCCCAATTTTGTGCCGCCTGGCTCCAGCGGCTACCGGCGAGCCTCCTTATAACGTCGGTCCACCTTGTGTGGGGTCTTCCTACAGCACTTTCCGACCCCAACGTCCATCGGTTCGTCGGACTATGTGCCCCGCCCACTTCAGGTTCGCGATTCGTAGGGCTATGTCGGTGACTTTGGTTCTGCTACGGATCTCCTCATTTCTGATTTGATCGCGTAGAGAAACTCCGAGCATAGCCCTCTCCATCGCACGCTGAGTGACTCTGAGCTTCCGAATGAGGCCCATAGTCAGCGACCACGTTTCCGATCCGTAGGTAAGCACTGGCAACACGCACTGTTCGAAGACTTTAGTCTTCAGGCACTGAGGGATATTGGACGAAAACGTCTTCCGGAACTTCCCGAACACTGCCCAACCGAGTTGGATTCGGCGGTTGACTTCTTTCTCGAAATTGGACCTACCTAGCTGGACTATGTGCCCCAGGTATGTATACTTTTTCAACAATTTCGAATGTAGAGTTCTCAACGACGACTGGGTGGAGCGGAACATGGATATTGGACATAACTTTCGTCTTACCCTTGTTCCTTTTTCGGCCCACCTTCTCCAGAGCTTCTCGACAGGTGGACCTAAATCTTCTATAGACTGTTATATTTATATTTGAATATTGAGCATAAGAAACCCTGAATTGAAAATACTCGTACTCATAAATTCACTAATAATTTAATAGTTTACGAGTAATTCGGAAAAAAAACATTCGAATTATCAGAGAATTTTCCAATTATTCGATTCGAGTTTTGAATCGAATATTAACATTCCTAATAGATAGATATGTGGTTACATGATCTTTTTTACAACTTTTTAAGAAGACAGATCTCGAAAGCTTCTTACAAACTTGTGGTAGATTTGTTACCAACTATAGATTTGATTAAAAATGCAAACATTAATCTCTACATAATTTAAAAGCCATTAGAGGGATCAAATTTAGAAACATTTCATTACTTATTACATATATAATTACTAATTACATGTTACAAATGTGGATCCGAGAAATATACGAGTGCATACTTGATATTATAAAAATGAAGAGTTTGTTTGGTTGAACGCGGTAATCTTAGGAACTGCTGTTTTGAATTAAGAGATTTTTTTATTGTGGACTAGATAATTATATCTCTTTAAGAGCAGTACTAGAATGAAAAATGTTGCACAAAAACGGCGATTAAATAGAGAGAGCTTTTGAGAGCTTGAGCGATTAAATGGTACGGAAATTGAACAGAAGGACTATAAAGCTGTTTCTAATTTATCAAGTTGTGCACTGATAGGTGGCTTCTGCCATGATTAGCTAGGACTCTACCAGCAAAGGCATCACAAGGCCACTTCTAAAATATTTTCACTCTAGTACGTTTTGTTTAGAAACCTTTGCATTAGGTTACCTCTTACAGAACGGTCTCATTGGTCTAGTGGTTAGCATGTTCGACTACAGAGATGAGATCCTGGGCTCGAGTCCCGGGTCGGGCCAATTCAAAAATCAATATTGAGTTTTCTCTTAAGATTTTCTCAATATGTGCCCGAAGTGGAGAAGTTGGCGGTGTGATCCACCCCCGTGCCTCGGAGAGCACGTTAAGCTGTCGGTCCTGCGCCTGATCTCCCTTCGGTCGTGTCGGAATGAGAGTAAAGGAATAGAAAGTGCACTTGTGTACTCTATGCCTGCTAAACTGTAGTGGAGCAACGTGGTGGGTCTATGCTCTTTTGGAGCACTCCTCGGAATGAGGAAGTCTGTGCCCAGCAGCGGGACGTCAATGGGCTGCTACTTACTTAATGTATCTTTTATGAAACTATCGTTTCATTTAGTTGTACTAAAATGATGGAGCGTAAAGAATGCTAATAAAACGTTTTCATATCTTGTTTTTTCTTGATCAGGATTTATTCTCTTTGTCTCCCATTATCAAAGGTGCACTTAGTACTTTCGTCTGTTTTTTTTTCGGAAGCGGTTTCCTAAAACTTTGTATGCTGTTAAATAAGTCGTAACCGTGTCGTTGTCGTTTAGAATAAAGATCTCTAATAATTACATAGCCATCTTCTTACAAGGATAGAGCTTTATAACCTTCCTTATAATCTCTAAAACCACTCCAAACTGTATAAACGTTTCGTTTAAGAACTACGAAAGATATCATAGAATATTTGTTTACAAGCTCTAATTTATTGCTGTTACTTAATTTTTATAATTGATTTTCTATTACTGTAATCGTCGTCGTCGCTTCAACCGATGGACGTCCTCTGCTGGACATAGGTCTCACGTAATGGTGTCCACAAGGCCCGTTCTTTCGCCTTCCGGCTCCAGCGGCTACCGGCGACCCACCTTATATCGTCGGTCCACCTTGTGGAGGTCTGCCTACACTGCGCCGTCCGGTGCGGGGTCACCACTCCAGCACCTTCGGCCACCAACGCCCATCGGTCCTTCGGACTATGTACCCCGCCCATTTCCACTTCAGGTTCGCGATTCGTAGCGCTATGTCGGTGGCGTTGGTTCTAATACGTATCTCCTCATTTCTGATTTGACCGCGTGGAGAAACTCCGATATAGTCCTCCGATATAGCATAGCCCTCTCCATCGCACGCTGAGTGACTCTGAGCTTCCGAATGAGGCCCATAGTCAGCGACCACGTTTCCTATCCGTAGGTAAGCACTGGCAACACGCACTGTTCGAAGACTTGAGTCTTCAGGCACTGACGGATATTGGACGAAAACGTCTTCCGGAATTTCCCGAACGCAACCCAACCGAGTTGGATTCGGTGGTTGACCTCATTCTCGAAATTGGACTTACCTAGCTGGACTATGTGTCCCAGGTATGTGTATTCTTCAACAATTTCGAGTGTCGAGTTTTCGACGATGACTGGGTGGAGCGGAACATGAATATTGGACATAACCTTCGTCTTATCCATGTTCATTTTTAAGCCCACCTGTCGAGAAGCTCTGCTGAGGTCATCGAGCATTGCATTGAGATCTTCCAGTCTCTGCCATAATGACCACGTCGTCGGCAAGCCGTAGATGAGAGTTAGTTAGTACATTACAGTGATCATCTCATCATCACTGAAATGCACATCTACAAATCCCTTTCCGTGAACGAGTAAAATTAGAGCTTTAAGCTCACGTTTCGCACTTTGTGTAATAAAGATTGTTAAGAATAAAGACTCTCACACAATAGACATTTATTTTTTTTAATATTTTTATTACAGCCGTTGAAATAACTCTATCAACTTAATACATAATAGTTACTTTCTAATCGTACGCACCATTGCAACATCGCTTCAAAGTAATAAGAAAACCATGAGATTCGCTAATTTCTTACCAAAACGAAGCCTACGTACTGTTTGAGCCATTGAATAACTGTTCGTGCTTTGATGATATTTTTTACAAAATTGTGTCATGATTGAATATATAGATTTATGAAATATTGTAATATTGTTTATAGACTGTTTTCACTGTATTCGTTCGAGGAGATATTATGTTCAACAAAGGAAATGGTTCCCTCCAGTAAATGTTAGCTTGATAAAAATAAAACAGTATCGGTTATAAGGGTCGCTACAATTTTCTTTAGATTGACATTTTTAAACTTTTGGCTTGAAAACTTTTAAAATGTAAAAATGTAGTTATTGTGGCATAATTACAATTGTTGGTGTCGTGAACTTTTTTATAGATATTAATACTGTCTATAATATTTTAGAACATTTTTTTGTTTTATCATCAATAGTTTCTCCAGTACACGCGAAGTCAGATTTTTTGTGACCAATTTTTTCACACCCTGGGTTACATTAATGCGTTTTTACTAGGGATCCCTATTTTTTTTAGAAATTATATAGCCTATATATCAAAGCAAAAATGCAGCTTCTTAAGCTGAAAAAAAAATTCAAATTGGTCTAATAGTTTTACACAATAACAAGCTTTCACACTTTTCACGTTTTTTTTCTATTTAATATTTAATAAAAAGCTGAATTTTCTATTTAATAAAATAAAAAATATGAACTGTCAACATGTCTTTTTTCATACTCCTCACATTTTAATGTTTTTAAATAAAATTACAATGAATTTGCACTGTATTTATATATAATCATGTTTTCTACGAGTGAGTAAAGTGTTTCATAATATCGTGTAAATAATANTAAAATAAAAAGCTAATGCTATTTAATAAAAAAGGTAATGTGAAACTAAACTGACTTTTTAACAGAATTTTTATTGACGCTTTCGGGATATGCTGATTTCTTCATGATATGTTCCATTACCGTATATCATGATGGATTCGAGAGAACAATCAAGTAAATCCCCGTATAGTACAAAAAACACGCGACTACTGTGAACGAGAATCCACGGGTCTCATTACTAGGCCAGCGTAGTTTTCATTTTTTCTAATCTAACTATAAACTAAATGATCAAGCCTCTATATTTCGAAATAAAAATCAATATATCTATTGACCCATGTTATCTAAGTGTCCGAGATTCGGTTGTTACCGCTGGTGAATCAGAAACGCTTGTATTGTTTTGTTTGGCTTTCCTATTGGCTAAAAGCTTCACTTTTACCAATTAGCCGGCTACTACACGCTCGGGCGAAGACAAGTGTTGCTTTGTTTTATCAAACAAGTGAAAAGCAATGTGCCCAATCGATACAGTACCGGAATTGCTGAACAAGTTTGTTTTCCTACGGTTTAAAAGAGGCACGAGTTGAATTGAAAATACACAGTAGTAATGACATCGGTTCCTCTTTTTCTTTGTTAAAAGGCTATCATGTGTGCCAATTGAGCACAAGTTATCTCGCCAGGGTCAAGTATTTTGGAGAAGATACGAAGAGAATGTCCCTATGTGTAATCAATTTGTATTTTAGATATTTAACATACATACATAACATCACGCCTCATCCGCATAGGGGTAGGCAGAGACCATGTCCTTCCACTTGCCACGATCCTTGCATATCTCCTTCAGTTCTTTCATTCTCATCAAACCTGTCATACAAGTTCCTGCCATACAATAAATGTTCGCCTTAGTCCTCGCCTTCCAACTTTCCCATTCGCTTTTAACACATAAATCCTTTTTGTCAGTCTCCTTTCATTCATTCTCTCTACGTGCACCCTCTAAGCATAACTTTCTCAATTTTAGTCACTACATTTTCTTTTATACCATAACGTTCTCTTATCACACTATTTCTTACTTTGTCACTCAATTTCAATCCACTCATACTTCTCAACGCTCTCATCTCTACTGCATTTAACCTTTATGCTTTTTCTTCCATACCCAATATTCACTACCATGCATGAGTGTTGGCACCATCACTCATGCATGCACTGCATGCACAGCCAGTCTGGCCATTTGAAACACCTTTTGGCTATTCATAAAGGCGTGCAGAGCACCATTTACCATATTTCCTGCATTCACTCTTCTTTCAATATCACTTTAACATGTTCCATGTTTTGTAAATTCTATTAAATAATTAAACGTTTTGTTATTTTGATGGTTACAACATGACTCATAAAAGACAAATCGTTTGTACAAAAGGTAGTACAGTAAGAATTAATTCCTCTTTCAATTATGATTTTTATGGGTGGCTCTTGTCTCCTACTTGAACATCCGTAGTCGGTTTGATCCACAAGTGTCAGGGCGAATGCGTAAGAGAGCCTCTGACACAGCCATTTAAGGTGAGGGCATTGCTGGGTTTTGCCGAAGGCTCTTACTCCAGACTCAGACATATTTTAAAATACAATTTTTTATATTAGCTCTGATAAGGTAAAAAGATAAGTAGCAGCCCATTAACGTCCCACTGCTGGGCACAGGCCTCCTCACTCATATAAAAGAGGGTTTTTAGAGCATAGACCCACCAAGCTGCTCCACTGCAGATTGGCAGGCATAGTACATAAGTGCACTCTCTACTCCTTCACTGTCATAGTCCGACGAGACGCCAATCCGACACGATCTGAGAGAGATCAGGCGCAGGACCGACAGCTTAACATGCTTTCTAATGCACGGGGATGGATCACTCCGCAAATTTTCCCAACTTCGGGCAAATAATTAGAAAATCTTAATAGAAAACTCAATATCGATTTCGATATGGCCCGACCCAGGACCTCATGTCTGTAGTCAAACATGCTAACCACTAGACCAATGAGGCAGTATTAGCCCTGTAGGGATTCGAATCCTTGTTCTCTATTTCGCCAGAGAAGACAAACGTTGAGTAACTATGAAATACATGGTTGTAATAAGTGAAGGGAATGAAAGTAGCCAATGTACGCCAGATGTCACCGCGTGCTTCGAATCGTTGAAGATGGTGGAAATCGAATCGACTAGTGACCCCTTTACTCGATGAATAGTAATGACTCTACTTGGTCACATCCAACGTGTAGTACAGTCGCAAGACAAAGTATGCATTTAATTATTGCACGACCCTAAGCGTAAGATAACTAACTATCTGTTATTTTACTGATAAAATAACAAGTGACTAAAATAACTTTGATACAAGATAGCGACGACATTAACCAAGTGTTACATTTAAATATCATCGAATATTACTTCAAGACGATGTAATGAATAGTTTTATTAATAGATTTGAATTGAAAAGTTCCTTCAAGAGAAGTGCTACATTGGGAACGTGGATATTTACTAATCCCACTTCTGACTTATTACAAAACACACCAACTCACATTAACTAACAACTTTTTCTTATTAAAACTATTTGAATTTATACAATTTAGCACTGCTTGTCTTAAAACAACTGCTTCACGTGACAGCCCAAAAGACTACGCCAATACAATTGTTCCGCTCGTTAATGTTACCTCGCATTGCATAACATTTCGTTATATTGCACAACGTCCTGGTATTTTTAAGTGTTGCCAATATACCACTCAATAACTGCCAACATTTAAGAGCCACCCAACTATCCAAAGTCTTACACTAGACTACATTTCTTTTCTTAAAATTAATATCAAAAAGAACTATAACGAAACTTTCCTATGCTAAATTTTACTAAATATAAATTTTCCCATTTACCCACGGGCTTAGGAACTACGCCAGTGTTACTATGGGAATAGAAAATATTTAAATATATTGCAATATTGACAATGACTGTACACATATCATGAGTCGATCAGCTTTATAGGTTACAACGTGCTTTCGAATTCGTCATCAGATTTATCATTCAAAGCCATTGGGCTACGGTAATCGATTTCCTGTCACTCTCGTCTAAAAGGTGAATATAACCATAGTATAATCACGCATAGATAAGTAATATAATAAAAACAAATGTTTTATTAAGACCGAGACAATATAACAACAACAGAACGTGTATAACCGTAATAACTTTTGTTTTTTATTCCTGACAGGTTAGCATTTGACTGTGATCACACCTGATGGGAAATGATGGTACAATCTAAGATAGGATTGCGCTAATCTAGGATAGAGGCGATTTACCTCTTATAGTTTCTACACAGCATCGTACCGGAACAGATATCTCTTTGTTTGTCGGTACGTCTATGCTAGTAATTAGAAAATACAATTTCCTACCCAGGATCGAAGCCAGAAACTCTGCTAGAAAAGTAAGTACTAACAAAACTACGCCAGCGAGGCCCTAATTAGTTATGAAGGTAGTTACAATTTTTAGGCTTTCCTAGTTACAAATAATTACAATTTCCGAAAAGAAAAACATCATTGTGTGGTTTTATGAATCGTATTGCAAGTGGAACAGCTGATGTAAAACATGGTGACGATATACGAGTATTGTGGCCTAGGCATCTTTGCTGAGAGCTTTTCACTATACCTACGTTTAGGGCGACTGTAATGTGACATGCGATTGATGGATATAAAAGGCGATGTAATAATAATTAACTTGTTAAATTCATTACACAAAAGTAAATCTTTAAACCTGTTAAGTAAGGTTTAAATTTGAGCTTGAGTGGATAACCAAAATAGTAGATTATTAAAAACTTGAATAAGTCCCACTGCTGGGCACAGACCTCCTCACTTAAAGGAGAGAGGGTTTTGAGAGCATAGACTGACCATGCTGCTACATTTCTGGTTAACAGGCATAGTACACAAGTGTACTCTCTATTCCTACACTCTCATATTGGATTGTGATGGCAATCAGACACGACCGGAAAGAGATCAGATGTAGTACCGACGGCCACCTTCGGGTAAATACTGAGAATTACTTAAAATAACCTCAATTCCATAATCTCATGTCTTTAGCCGAAGAAGCTGACCGCTAAAGCAATGAGAGGGTCCATGAATTTGAAACAACAATTGGGCACATGAGTTTTACAAGCCCGTCACCCTTTTACATATATCTAAGGATAGTAGGATATCCTATCCTTTCGTCAGTACGAATATTCCAGATTTACAAGGTGTTAGGAGATCGCTCCAAAAACGAAGACAGATGATAGTACTAATGACACCTTTGATTATGGGACGGAAAAAGTCGATGTCGATTTAAAAAAAAAATTTAACTCAATGAAACGATATTTTTATAAAATATACATTAGTTTATTAAAAAATCCAAATAGCATTAAAAACAAAATTAAAACAGCTGACATCTCAGCCCGGGTCAACGACATCTAGCTGTCCACACGCTCGCAGCTCACAGAAGTCGGTGACCCGGGTTGAAACATTTTTTTTTTAGTAAAGTATTCTACTTAGGAAAGAAAAAAGAAACTCTTGTTTTATTTAGCTATAAAACATGATGGAGGATAAATAATTCAAATAAAACGTTTTAAAAATATGTTTTTTTTTAAATCAGGCTTGATTTTTTTCCTTAACACCATCAAAGGTGTCATTAGTGCTATCATCTGTCTTCATTTTCGGGAGCGAGCTCCTAACACCTTAAATATAGGTAAAAGACATATTGAAATATCTAGTTCTAAGTATTCCTATAAAACGAGCTTTATATTTAGCCTTACATAGAAGACGTGCCTAAATCTAGAATGTAGGTCTCATGCGTATGGCGAATGCGTACAAAATCTTAATGCAACTTTGTAGGCGACCTTCCAAGATATATATGTCTTAAGATTGCAGACTGAATAACATTACGTGATACGCCTTTACTTTCAACAACTATAAAATAAATAAACTTCTAGTCAACTCCTACATCATCATTATTAAATTGAAAGAAACTTCTACGAGAGCTTTCATTGGATAGCGCTGTACAATTTTCCTTACGTCAATACTAGTGATGTGAACCGATTACGAAATTTATACAAACATAGCATCACACCTCGTTTCCATAGGGGTAGGCAGAGACCACGTCCTTCCACTTGTTACGATCCTTGCATATCTCCTTCTCTTCTTTCATTCTCATTAAACCTTTCATACAAGTTCGTCGGTTTAGACTACTCTTAACCTGACCCTTATTTAAAATATCCTGGATTTGGTCTAGGAACGTTCGCCTTGGTGTTCCCTTTCCAACTTTCTCATTCGATCTCGATTCATATTTCCTTTTTCTCAATTTTAGTCACTACATCTTCTTTTATACCACAGCGTTCTCACAATTTCTTATGTTGTCACTTAGTTTTAATCCACTCATACATCTTAATGATATTTATCACGGGTACAAACCATTTATTTTTAGTAGAAAACCGGTTTTTAGGGTTTTTTTTTGGTTTAGTATAATAACACCAAAATAACCAATTATAGGCATGAGAAGTGTTTATTTTCTTATAACTTCAAATTGTATTTACGGGTTAAGGCAAGACTCTCAGCATATTGATAATTTTAGAATCGAAACTTTTATTTACATGGCCACTATTTTTCCGTCCATGTATCGCATGTCTCACTACAGACAGCTACGGAATGGGAATTTAGAGAAAAGAGTTCAACAGAGCAGCTAAGGCCAATATGACGCCAAATTTTGGAAATTGCATTTTTAAGGACTGGTGGGAGGCTCAGGATCAGAATTTGTATAACGATACAATGCTGTATAGAAACCCTAAGAGGTAAATTGCCTCTTTCTAATTATCATGCTTCCATCTTAGACTGTATCAAGTCACAGTTAAACGTTAAACTGTCAGCAATAAAAAAACATACTAGATTTATTAACCAAAATGTTGGTTAGTTCCTTACGCTTGCCTTAATTATTACCCTTTGGCATGAATTTTGCTGCAGTTTACTGCATTTTGTCATATAAATCACGCCCCAGTTCCATTACAACCGAAATAAAAACTACAGGATAATATAGGTCGACCGTTGCCAAAGTTTCTATGCAAAAAAACGATGTCCAAATTATTGTTACATAATGACATTCAAAGGTAGATTATAAGTAAGATTCAATGCACATTTCTTTATAGAACTAAACTGACAAACAGCTATACTAATGCCCATCGGTCAAGCCGTTCTTTATTTATACATTACATTTAACAGGACATATTAAAAAGAAACCGTAAAATTAAAGTCAATAAATCATAGGTATTTGGATGTAGTCTGTACTTCCATCCGGGAGACTAGCACTCGTTAGTTGTACCAGGATACCTAGTAAAACCCAACAGAATCCTCACTATCCAGGTGTTGAGGTCCAGATGCATTCAGCTCTGGCGCCTTCGATGAATACGACTTAAGCAAGCAAAATTGCGCCTCTTGACGGTCCACCTCCTCCGTAGTAGCGTCCGCCATAAGCTCCCTATGTCTGTTTAGTGCCTACTTCTTTAGGATAACAGCCTCGCAGAAGGAGGCCACTACTCTCCAACCTGACTCACTATGCTGAGGTGTGAGATATTTATTTATGTCCTTTATTATTATAAAAGAGAAGAAATAGTGTGATGAGAGGACGTTGTGGTATAAAAGAAGATGTAGTGACTAAAATTGAGAAAGGTATGCTTAGATGGTTTGGGCATGTAGAGAGAATGGATGAAAGGAGATTGACCAAAAGTACTTATGAGTCAAAAGTGAATGGGAAACTTGGAAGGATAAGACCAAGGCGAACGTTCCTGGACCAAATCCAGGACATTTTAAATAAGGGCCAAGTCAAGAGTATTCTAAACCGAGGTACTTGTATGAAAGGTTTAATGAGAATGAAAGAAGCGAAGGAGATATGGAAGGATCGTGGCAAGTGGAAGGACGTGGTCTCTGCCTACCCCTATGGGAATGTGGCGTGATGCTATGTATGTATTATTATAAATATTTGCCGCCACCAACTAACTCCAGACCTGTTTAATTTTCTTTATAAATTTTGAATCTGTCAGTCCCATTATCGTGTTTGGTTTTTTTATTATAAAAGTATTTAATAAAGGATTTGCTTGTCTTTGCTAATCTTAAGGAGTCTGATTGTAGCTCTTATTTTCATCTTGTGTTATATATGACAGAGATCACTCTCAATCAGCGATGTCAAAATGCGGAGGTTCCCAAGCAAATATTTGTACACTTTTTACTTTAGATTCCCATTCGTTCTCTAATATCATCATCAGTTGTCTTTTTCTCTAATATCATCGTCAGTTGTCCATTGGAAACAATTGCTGTAAAACTCTACTCGAACTAAGAGTTCGAATTCGAATCACAGTGACTCTTTAAAAACCGTTCAAGGACAGTAAAGTCTATATATAAAACGTCTTTTGCAATAGATAGCACAGAAAGTCAAGTTCTAATAAACAACGACCAACTATGTCACCTAAATACCATCGGGTTTTGACGCCATTCCAAATCACAAACTCGCTTTCATTACTGTTGGTTTGAGATAGAAATGGGTACACATAAATAGATATAGGTCACGATATTTGTATTTCTGTGAGTCTAGTGACTGCCTCAATGGTCTAGTGGTTAGCATGTCCGACTACAGACATGAGTTCCTGGGTTCGAGTCCCAGGTCGGGCCAATTCACAAATCAATGTTGAGTTTTCTATTAAGATTTTCTCAATATTTGCCCGAAGTTGGGAAGATGGCGGTGTGATCCATCCCCGTGCCTCGGAGAGCACGTTAAGCCGTCGGTCCTGCGTCTGATCTCTCTCCGGTCGTGTCGGATTGCCGTCACATGGGACTATGAGAGTGAAGGAATAGAGAGTGCACATGTATACTATGCCTGCCAATCCGCACTGGAGCAGCTTGGTGGGTCTATGCTCTAAAAACCCTCGCTCCTCGGAGTGAGGAGGCCTGTGCCCAGCAGTGGGACGTTAATGGGCTGCTACTTACTAAAAATGCAAAAGTAACTCTGTTACACTCTCACGCCGAAATTACTGAACCGATTTAAATGAAATTTGGTACACAGATAGTCTAGAACCTGAGAAAGGATATAGGCTACCTTTTAAAGCGAAAAAAGTGTTATAGGGAATGGGAAGTACCGTAATTTTTTAACTTAAAACTTATTTTTTAGGCTGTTGATTCAATATCAATGAATGTGACATTCAATGCTTGTGAAAGTTTTACCATCAAAAGTGTGCATAATAACAACCCTTACCAATGTCATAAATACCAAAGAAACTCTGTCTGTCTGTCGCGTTTTCACATCAAAACCACTGAACCGATTTAAATGAATTTTGGTGCACAAATAGTCTAGATCATGAGAAAGGACAGCGCTTAGTAGTGAAACACTGGAAATATCTCGTGAGTTTTACTTGTAAAATACATACAGCATCACGCCTCATTCTCATAGGGGTAGGCAGAGACCACGTCCTTCCACTTGCCACGATCCTTGCATATCTCCTTCGCTTCTTCCAATCTCGCCTTGGTCTTTAACTTTCAACTTTCCCAATCACTCTTGACTCATAAATCCTTTTCGTCAGTCTCCTTTCATTCATTCTCTCTACATGTCCAAACCGTCTAAATATACTTAATTGTAGTTACTACATCTTCTTTTATACCACAACGTTCTTTTCAATCCACTACTGCTTCTCAACCTTTTCATCTCTCTCGTGTAAAATAATTAGAATTAATTAATAAAAATTCTATCCAAAACACTATTCCACGCGGACGAAGTCGCGAGCACAGCTATTAACATATAAATCGTTATAATTAGTTTGTTTCCCTTAAAAATAATTATATAATATCCTTGTCGTTACATATAAAATGATCTTTTAAACTATTCAACCGATTTTAATGCAATTTTCAGCAATAGATAGTCCCGAAAGAGGAAGGTGTGTATGTATAATACATACATATTATAGAATATTAAAGGCTAAAAATTTAATAAACAAGTTACAAATATATAGAGATATCAAGTAGTTTATAAATAATTACAAAAATAAATGACTCATTGTCACGTTCCGCTTAAGCCGAGTATGCAAGCGATAGAGAGACGCTATCGGCCTAAACGTTCAGCTTGTGACGCATTTATCGTGAGGAGCTGTCAAAGAAATTTAAAAATTTTTTCGTCAATGTTTTCTTAATACAGTATCACGTAAAGTTATCTTCCGTAAACCGAATTTACAGACAATTCATAAACAATTACATAAATAAATGATTCTTACGCTACTCTTCTTACAGCATAACTTTATCTTTAACGATTGACTCTTTATAACCTTTTTTATATTAATCAAATTTGCTGTCTGTTCTTTGGTAAAGCACACAACGTTGTGCCGGATTTCTAGTGTAAGTATAAAGATAAATATAACAATAACTTGTGTTTAAATTCTCGGTATAGTTTTGCAGTTAAAAATTTACAAATGGAGTTCTCTGAAAAGCAATTCCATACATAAAAATAGATAGTGGCATTAAATTCTTAATAGGATAGAAGATAAACGAAGGTTAAACGGACCGATACTTTTCCGTATTATTGGGGATTTAAGTTAATAGGTTTAGTTTGAAGCATTGTTAGTAGGAAAGTAATAAAATACTATTGTTTTTGGAGACAATGTCGGCTGAAAGTGTAACAAGTGATAAGGAAATACGCTCTGTATAGAAAGAATTGTAGTTATTCATTTGTAGTTATTTAATAGTACATTGTTTTGAACTTTCTTCAATAAAATAAAAAAATATAACACCAAATAAAACGGACCCCGAGAAAGTTTAGAAATTTAGATTTCTTCAGGGCAATTTAATTTATAAAGAACCATACCTGCGATACATAAAGTTTGATTTCTTTAAGGCAATTTTATTTATAAAGAGCAATACCTGCGATATATAAATATTGATATCATTAGGGCAATTCCATTTATGAACAGCAATACGTACGATATATAAATATTGATTTCTTTTGGACAATATCATTTATAACGAGGATTATGTGGGATATTATAAATGTCGATTTCTTTAGAGCAATCTTAATTATAAAGAGCAATACGTGCGATATATAAATATCGATTTCTTTAGTGCAATCTTAATCATAACGCGCAATATGTGCGATATATAAATATCGATTTCTTTAGAGCAATCTTAATTATAAAGAGCAATACGTGCGTTGTATAAATATAGATTTCTTTAGGGCAATCTTATATATAAAGAGCAATACGTGCGACATATAAATATTGATTTCTTTAGGGCTATTTCATTTATGAACAGCAATACGTACAATATATAAATATTGATGTCTTTTGGACAATATTATTTATAACGAGCATTACGTGCGATATATAAATATCGATTTCTTTAGGGTAATCTTAATTATAAAGAGCAATATGTGCTATATGTCAATTTGAATCTCGTGCTTCTGAAAGAGAAAAATTTAGTGAGTAGCATTAATTCTCACAGCACCGTGGAAATTTTAGTAATATTTCTTATACGACTATAAAATTATACAGCAGCATTACATAAAAACATTTTTACTATAAAATGTGACAAAAATAGCATTTTCTGTAATAAAACTCAATGGAAAACCGAAAGCAGGAAGCAACGTTTTGTATATACAGTCAAGCCTAATGAAAAGTCTAGACGCATTGTTAGAACTTTGTATTACGAAAACCGTAGAGAAAAATCCACTGGACGTTTTAATAAAGTTGAAAATCTATTTTCGTGAAATATAAAAGTTCCTTTTTACAGTGTTTGATCGGGAACTCTCTAGCTACTCACAATTTGATGACGTAAATTTGATTAACATAAAAAAGTATATCTCTAAAGGCCGTGGCATTTGCTGTTAGAAAAGTAAGACAATATACTGATGTTGAAACTGACAAAATGGTGTATTTCGCTTATTTCCATCGCATTATGTCTTACTGCATACTGTTATGGGGTAAGCACATTGAAACTATATTTATTTCACAAAAAAAGAGCAATACGTACCATATATCAATTGGCATCTTGTGCTTCTATAAGAGAAAAATTCAAAGAAACATCAATCCTCACAGTACCATCGCAATATATATTGAAATACATTTTATACGCAAACGCATTTTTAATAAGATACCCGAATAATTTCTGAGTCTGACTCCACATAGATTTAAGAAATATGTTAAAAACGTCCTATTACAAAAAGCATAATATAATAATGTCGTTTATTTAAATGACAAAGAGGTATAGACTTGATGCCAGTTGCACATGAAAGCTAAACACATTGTAACCGAGTAACTGTTGAGTTTCTTGCCGGTTTCGTCTCAGCGGAATCAACTTTCCGAACCGGTGGTAGATTTGTTACCAACGGACACACTATTGACGATTCAAAACAGCTTTTTAGCATACTTGAATAAAGAATATTTTGATTCTGATTTTGATATATATCTGTAATATTCTCTTATACAATTAAAAGAGCCTGCCTGATGTACTGCCTTATTTCGGGATTGAGATGATACCGCAATCAGTTTTAGGCATCCTCTTACAAGACAATGTTCAAGATAATTTAAGCGATAGAAATGTTTGGACTTGATTCTAGTTGCACACAGAAGCAAAATATGTTAGCGATAATTATTATTTTATTTGTTGGATTGCTATTAAATTGCTTTATTTGTTTATTGTGCTGAGGTCGTTGTAATTACATGTGCTACATCCGGTTTAACGCTATTCTGGAAATTCTCAGATACAATAAAAACTTCTGTTTAGTCGTCGTTATCACGACGACTGTGATTTTTGGTCTTATTATTTTTTGAGTGGGGTGTTTTACAAGGGGGTATAAGAAAGGTAGCACAGGAGAATGAACATTCGCCTAGTGACAGTTCTCTGTTTGTATCAACGTTAGTATTATGTTTTATGTCATTCAAAGTTTGTAATATAATAATGAAGAATCTGAGAATAGATTACTCAACCTACAAATTAGTGAGCGACTCTAAAAAATATTACACATTGTTACCTACAAAACTATAATGAAAAGAGTAACCTCTGAGTTTCTAGCCGGTTTCTTCTCAGCGGATTCATCTTTCCGAACCGGTGGTAGATTTGTTACCAACATATAGACTACTGACGTTTCAAAAGTGCTTGAGCCTACTTGAATAAAGAAAAGTTTGAATATGATTTTCGATGAAAATTTCCAGTTTTCTTATAACTGACACCATAGGAGAGAGAGAACACTTTTATTGAATACCACAAAAATAACATAAAAAAAGTAAATACAAAAATGAGATCAGTAAAATAAGGCGGCTTTATTGCTGTTTTGCGATCTTTTCCTGGCAACCTTTGGGTTAGAGAGGTTGCTCATAGCTGAAAGAGGTAGAGACATACCATCAGGAGACATCACAGCGCTAACATATCAGCAATATGATATACGTATCATTACAATAAATTAACAATATTTGCTAATATGAGGTTTCTTCTTGAATTAGAAATCTAATCACCATGCAGACGATTAAGTGAAAGTCCTATCCAATCAATTAATTCGCACATATTGTTACTAACTACTGTTAGATTAATAACAACTTTAAAACCAGTCGTGCAATTTTTCTATAATTTAATATAACAAAAAGTTTGCTTGAATCAGTGGAGGAAGTGAAACTTCTTTTATTTATATGGTATTAAATTCTATTAAGGTAAGGTAAGTAGCAGTCCATTATCGACCCACTGCTTGGGAAATGCCTCCTCGTTCACAGGAGTGAGGGTTTTTGGAGCATAGACTCACCACGCAGTTCCACTGTGGCTTTCACTATGTATCAATGGGAAAGTTGAACCCCTGGTGCTTCATTCATAGATAAAGAGGGTTCGGTTGGGTTTTAATGGGTACGAGTCCCACACTCCTTACATATGGTCGGGGCAAGTGCATAAAAGCATTTACCAGGGAAAAACGGCATAGTAAGTGCACTCTCTAAGCTTCCTTCACTCTTCTTCCTTCACTCTTATAGCCCAATAAGACGAAACTCTGGGAAAGTACCGAGAATTTCTTAACAGAAAACTCGCTATCAATCTTCAAATGGCCTGACCCGAGGCTCGAGTCCAGGACCTCATGCCTATCCCTAAAAAAGCTGACCACTAAAACAATGAGGCAGTTGACACTACATAGAATCCAGAATATTCTATAATTGTATATCTATACATGGTCTTTTTATACTTATCAAAGGCCAGCTATATATAATATTTTAAACCCTCTAAAAACTCTCTCCTCTATGAGATAGAAGGCCTGTGTCCAGCAGTGGGACATTACTGGGCTGTTACTTACGACGACGAATGCGAAAGTTGAATATTTAATGCGTCATTCAAGGATGATGAGGATTACGTTAGGATTTACTGGGTGTTGCGAAGCCTTCTTGCTCACAGAATCCTATACTCTTAACCCATGGTTCGGGGTTTGTTTATAAAAGCATTTCCCAACGAAAAAACAAAAATCAATGTATCTTTGGGCTCAGGCGGATATACCACTGGGCAATGGGTGCGCGACCTATTGCCCTTTAAAGGGATACCGAGGAAGGAGGAATGGCATGCCACCCGAATGGAAGGAAATCGGAGAGAGGAGCCCTGTACGAATGTATTCCAATCCCAATTGCCAACGAACATAGGGAAGAGCACCGACGGATTTTAGTCGGTAAAAGTCTTTTTTATTGACTCTGACCACACCTGATGGTAAGTGATAACGCAATCTAAGATGGAAGTGACGTAATGTGTGAAGAGGCAATTTACGTCTCATGTTTTCTACACAGCATCGTACCGAAACACACATGACTTGTTTTTCAGTACGTCTTTTATGATCGGGTGGTAAGCCACTGGCAAAGCCTCTCCCACCAGTTAAGCCTTAGACTAATTACACGGAAACTCTGCTTACAAAGCTAGTACTCGCACTACTGAGCCAACAAGGCCACCTGACGTTGCGGATATCCACCAGGATTACCAGACGAAAAAATATATTATTTTTAACTACAAACTGCCTCATTGGTCTAGTGGTTAGCATGTTCGACTACAGACATGAGGTCCTGGGTTCGAGTCCCGGGTCGGGCCAATTCGAAATAGATATTGAGTTTTCTATTAAGACTTTCTCAATATTTGCCCGAAGTTGGGAAATTGGCGGTGTGATCCAACCCCGTGCCTCGGAGAGCACGTTAAGCCGTCGGTCCTGCGCCTGATCTCTCTCCGGTCGTGTCGGATTGCCGTCACGTCGGACTACGAGAGTGAAGGTATAGAGAGTGCACTTGTGTACTATGCCTGCCAATCCACAGTGAAGCAGCGTAGTGGATCTATGCTCTAAAAACCCTCTCTCGTATGAGTGAGGAGGCCTGTGCCCAGCAGTGGGACGTTAATGGACTGCTACTTACTTACTTACTTACAAGGTGGAAAATGTATTATTTACTTAAAGCAGCGATGTATAAAGATAATATTCATAAAATATTTATATAAACCGAGCAAACGGTTGTAAAATAAAATAATAGTAGTAGTCTGTATTTCCATTCGGATGCAACTTTGTGACACACGTCGGTTTGCACTCGTTTTAGAGCACGTACAAATGATAACAACTTCAGAAACAACTTATTTTAAATCTTAAATATAAGGCTATAAAGTTGAAAACACATTTTCAGATCATATTCAATAAAGTACAGCTAGAATAGACTTCGCCTGGTAAATTACTAACGCCTCCAGTAAAGACATCTATAGAATTTCTGACAGGTGCACCTGAGTTTTCCTTATAACAGATTCGTAACGTTTATAAAACATTTTTAATGCATTAACATGTATAAAGGATTAGTGAAAATACGGTTTTGAATACTGTATAAGATTTAATGCAAAAAAGTCATTTACTTTATAGCTGTATTCAGTGGAACCTGGATAAGAGAGAGTAATTGTCCTCAAAAACCTCTTTAAAAGATAAACAGAAAAAGTAGATGGTAACTTTACTGCAGTAAACTAATAGTGAAGAAAGGTTCAAGTGGGGGAAAAAGAATCGTCCCTACGTCATATCTAAAAGAAGATTTAAGTATTACCTCTTAGTGAAAAGCTTAAAATCGTAAACGCGTTTGAGTGTGGCAAATCACGTAATGAAATTCAATGTGAATTCGATTTACCAGATTCCACTTATTATAACACTATCCATTATCAGTTCTCAAAAGAACATGGATATTTTAAGTGGATTCGACAATTTCCCTAAATTGAGAACTACCTTCGAGAGTGGATTAAACAATTTTTATTCTGCATTTTTACTTTATCGTCTGTTTTACCTCTATGGGAGAGATTATCTAAACTTATAGTGATGGAACGTATGAATGGACTGGAACACTCTGTCTTTAGGTTGTGGAAAATGTTATCTACCTCGGCGCCGACATCAGCAATAATGGCAAATGCGAAACCGACGTAACGATCGGAATGGCCAAAAACACTATGTCTCATCTTCATAAAACTTGAAAAGATGGGCGGATATCTCTTAAAACTAAATTGAAAATACTACGAACCCTCGTCCATTCAATATTCCTCTATGGTGATGAGACATGGACGTTAAAATCATCAGACCGCAACCACATTTTTGTAATGTGGTGCTGGAGAACAATGCTCCGTATATAGTGGACATTAATTCTCAAGAAACTAAATGTTACAATTAGGCTTTTCATCATTTACCTCAAAAATAGCAAAAGGTCGCAGCCCAATGCGGTGGTCCGTTCAGATCCGCAAAACATCAAAAACTTCCATTATTCAGAGAACATTGATCATCGGAGGTGGTTGTCACGACCCTCCGACTTGTGAAAACAACTGACGGAGGAGAATAAGCTAGAAACCTCTTTAAGAGAGCAAGAGATGTCGGTCTCTTGACTGACTCATTTATTCACTGATCAGAAAATCTCCACTCCACTGATCAGTACTTCTAATGGAAATGACAAATTATTCGCATTTGATTCCATATTTAGTAAGGTCTTTATTGCCATGTAGACGTTTACTAAGTATCTCCCCATATTCTCACAGGAATGGAAGATACGCGAGTTATACCGAGTATAGTTATTAGTTATAAAGAGCACAACGACTCCTTCTAGAAGTTGCCCTTCATTGTGTTCATTACATTAAAAAAATAGCATATTCTTAAGACTAAAAACTACATGAAGACGAGCTTGTTTGTACACAACATAATATTTTTTTTTCTATACGGTTAGCATGCTTCCATCTTGGATTGTGTCATCACTTACCATTAGATGTGATCACAATCAAACTCTAACCTGTCAGCAATAAAGAAAAAAGTTATAAATTATTATGAAGTATCCATTCGCGCAATGAATATGACTGTCCCGTTCCTTTAGCTGTTTTTGCTCGAACTAGCGTCACTTAGACATGTGTGGCGGCTTAATCCCATTGAGTATCCACCAAATACTACTAAGATACTTAATAAACTTACCATTCCCATAGATGTACCAAGCAGTCGAACATGACACAGCCATGTTCCGCGCTCATACAGGATGCCGGAGCCCCCGCCATCTTATAGTCCTCGCGATCCAAATTCACAGCCAAATCCATTTCAAGACATCAATAAAACTTCAACAAGTCCATGAGGAACGCCAAAACGTTGACAAAACTCAGGTGGCACTGCAAAGAGAAATTTCCCATAAGACATTTTATAGACAATAACGTCACGGATGACTTAAATTAGTTTGTTTTCAAATCTGTGTTACAATAGGGTTCCTTGGTTACGTTTTACAAACTAATCATTAAATACAATTCAGCAATATAGTTTTGTTGTTGTATAAAACAGCTTTTTATTTATTGATATTGATGACGACATTAGGGAAGAACTTAGATTCTACTACAGAAGGATATGTACTCCTGAGAAAAGGATGTGCCTGCGATTTATTTTAAATCCAAATGTTTCGTAAAAAAAATCAGAGCAGCCATATAATGAATGAATGAGGTGTGTCAACGTTATCTAATATACTTATGGGGTGAGCGGTGATCAAGCATTGAAGTCTCTCTGTGAGGGTTCTAGTGCTTGTGTCAGAAAAAAACGAGGCGTAGACGAAGTGGTTTCCTGTCGAAAGAGGTGTTCGACAGGGATGTGTTGCGTCACCATGGCTGTTCTACCTATTCATGGATAACTGTTTGATAGATTTAATAGAAAGTATGTATGGGTTAAAAATGAATAAATTTCTCTACGTATGGTCAACTAATACTTAAATCATCCGCTAATGAGCTACAGGAGATGGTAAATATTATGAATGTAGCTTTGAAAAGGAAAGCAATGAAAGTAAATGTAAACAAAAAGAAAGTTATGCTTTTTGAAAGAAATGAAATTATGTTGAATGGCAATATTTTAATAGAGAACAAGTGGAAGAGGTGAAAGAATTTGTATACTTGGGATAAATTTACAAAAGATGGAACATGTGAAAGTGATATTGAAAGGAGAGTGAATGCAGGGAATATGGTAAATGGTGCTCTGCATGCTTTTATGAATAGCCAGAGGGTGTCTCAAAGGACCAGATTGGCTGTGCATAGAAGGGTGTTGGTACCAACACTTATGGTAGTGAAAGTTGGGTATGTCAGAAGTAGCTCAAAAGTCAAATAAATGCGGTAGAGATGAGAGCGTTGGGATTAGATGGCTTGGGCACGTAGAGAGAATGAATAAAAGTAAACTGACAAAAACCTTTGTCCAGCAGTGGACGTCCATCAGTTGAGACGAAGACGACATATACATATCATATATTAATAAAGCGATTTCGAGTTTTCTATTAAGATTTTCTCAATATTTGCCTGAAGTTAGAATGTTATCACAGCTGAACAGATAGTGTGCTTGTTTGTTAAGCGTGGTAAGTCTATACTCTAAAAACCTTCTCATCTAAGAGTGAGAAGGCCTTTGCCCAGCAGTGGGAGGTCAATGGGCTGCTACTTACCTATATTTACCGTACATATCCATATATATAAAATCCCTGTCACAGTCTTTGATGGCGATGAACTAACAGGTGGAACCAGCTCAGCTTGCTTCTATCTTAGACTGTATCATCTTTTACCTGTCAAAAATAAACATACAGATAGAAATAACAAACACCTGATCTTTCTACGGTGGTCTAGGATTTCCATCACAAGGGACGATGAGAGTGAAGAAATAGTGCACTTGTGTACTATGTTCTCAAAACCCTCTCTTCTTTGACTGAGGAGGCTTGTACCCAGTTGTGGGGTGTTAATGCTGCTACTTATCTAATAAACAACCAACAAGCGGGACAATAACATCGATTCCTTTAAGAGTAAATACTGACTCAATTTGCAATTTAGTAATGTTTTTATAAGGTGATGTTATACTTTTAATAAAAACCTATTATAAAATTCCATTCTCCCCTTTGCATTATGAAATTCCAAAATGTTCTCGGCATTTTTAAAAGTCTCGGCTATAATATTTTTATAGCAGCATATTGCCAGATATTTGCCTCGGTCTCGCAACAGATGTGAAGTATGGTTAATAAATACAGTTATATAACATAATATTTTAGGGATAATATTTTTATAAATACTATTGTTTCGGTTTTCTTTTCACTTCTTTCACTTGTTCCCCATCTATCAAAATATTGCCATTCATCATAGATTCGTCTCTTTCAAAAAGCATAACTTTCATTTTGTTTACATTCACTTTCCTTCCTTTCCCTTTCAAAGCTTCATTCATAATATTCACCATCTCCTGTAACTCATTAGCGGATGACGCAAGTATTACTTGATCATCAGCGTAGAGTAAACATTTGACGAGTAATTCATTCATTCTTAACCCATACATACTTTCTTTTAAATCTGTCAAACAGTTATCCATGAATAGGTTGAACAGCCATGGTGATGCAACACATCCCCGTCGAACACCTCTTTCGACTGAAAACCACTCCGTGTACGCTCCGTTTATTCTGACACAAGCACTAGAACCCTCATAAAGAGACTTCAATGCTTGAATCAAATTACCTCTCACCCCATACGTAGATAATGCTGACCACAGCTCATTCCTCACCACTCGATCATAGGCCTTTTCTAAAGCAATTTTATAAAAGACCTAATATAGATAACACTAAAATTGTTTCGACCTCGCTTTTTTCTTTAAATTCATTAAATCTACATCGTATAAATTGTAATAAAATTGCTCTAAAAATAAATAAACCACGACATAGGATCCCTACGTATTAAATATTCAACCTATTGTCTGTTATAGGCAAGGAGGACGTAGATTTTACTCTACATAGACCCTGTGGTTAAAAATGAGTTTTATATATCTCATTAAATACATATATTACACGAACATCTATGTTAGCACTAGGTAATCCGCACAACATCGTCTGCGTACACTTATTTGATGCTTATATCACTTAGTTGACTGTAGAACTTAAGTTAAAGGATTTTTTTTGTCGCTGTCAAATGCATTTACGCATCCTGACTAATGGGTCGCAATACTATAAACCATGAGTGGGACACCAGAGGTTTGTTGAGACATTTCTCTCTGGCCTCTGGGTTGCAGTCGGCTCACAGATATTGTACAGGGTTGTATGAACCTCCTCCTCCTCCTATTTCCTGCACCCCTTTGTCGGGGCTGGAGTATTTTGGCGGCATTCACCCTCCCCCTTTGCCGTGCCTCCTTAAGCGAGATGATAGTCTCACAAAAGGAGGCAACCGCTCTCCAAGCCTGCTCACTTATTGCTGCCGGTCAGCGACGTCATAATGAGTCGCTGAGGTCCCAAGGCAGGACATTCCGCCACTGGGTGGTGGGCTATGTCTGACGAGGCACCACACTCGTGACAACTGGCCGACGGCTCACAGCCAACAGTTTGTTACAGGTATTTGCCGAAGCAAACATGACTAGCAAGCACCTGTACCGATCTGTAGGAGAGCGTTTCGTGCTCTCTGCCCAGCCATTTGTCCAGATGAAGGCAGACCGCCCCTACGTCCGCTACTGGGGAATCGAGTTTCTCCTTCCATCTTTGGGTCAAGGCCCTGGTAGATAGAACCCTGACCCTCCTTATCTTGTGAGCGTCTGGTGATTCCCCTCTAGTTCTCGAGGCGGCTCTGCACTGGTAAGCAGCCGTTAGAACTTCGGCCCTGAGTTCCCATGGGGATCACCTGCCAGAAGAGTTACTGCTGTCCATGACATTATACACACACACATACACCTGTGAAGCTCTGATCGCTGTAACCCTCTGAGCGCTGATCCACACAGGTGCACCATACAGTGCCACACTGGCGATTATTCCAGCAAACAGCTTTCTGCAAGGTGATCATGGTCCTCCCGCGTTTGGTAGAAAACGTCTTAGCGCCGCTGCTGCATTGATGAGGTGGGGAGTGAGCTGAGCGAAGTGAGCCCGGAAGTTTCACCGGCCGTCAAGTATTATATTATAGGTCCCTTGGCTTAAAAAAAACATTGGGATATTTAAAAATAAAGATGTATTTTCCCGCAAAAAAAATTCGCTATCATCTCACATACTATAAAGCCTGACCTATATGAGAGTATCGATTGTCACGCGTCGCGCCTTTCCTATGGTCATTCGTCTCATAGCTAGGGTTGCCAACTTTATTGTTTATTACAGTCGTTCCTAAAAAACAAGTCATACTTTTTTTTACCGACCTCAGAAAAGTAAAAGGTAAGCTCATTAACTTGTCACTGCTGGGCACATGCCCCCTTACTCATAAGAGAGAGCGGTTTTTAAAGCATAGATATACCACGCTGCTCAATTGCTGGTTGCATAGTATCTGTATTCCTTCACTCTCATAGTTGAATCTGACACGACCGGAGAGAGATCAAGTGCAGAAGCGATGGCTTAACGTGGCCGTTAGATAACCGGACTCACCCTACCACCAGACTCACTAATTCGTATAAGTACCCGGCCGCCACTTCTGACGACGCATTCCATTCCCGATTCCTAAGCTATACTGTTACTCTGTTTCTTTGCTATTTCTAAGTTTAATTGTTAAATTGCAAACCATTTAGTAAAATAAAATTAATTTTCCTTCTTTAAAAGTCTTGTTACTTCCACCAAGTAACATGCTCCTAAAGGCAAGGGGTTGGAGCACATTTCTTAACAGAAAACTTAACATCGATTCTTAAACTTGACTCGGGACTTAAACCCAGGACCTCAAATCCGTAGCTTAACAACCGGAGCACTAAACCAAGGAACCGTCTCACAAAAGTTCTGATTAGCAATGTATAACGTCTATTAGAAAAGCCCATAAAAAACTCATGCAGATGTCCTAGTAATCTAATCCAACATCTATATAACTAAACCTCATTTTAACGTCTCATTTGGTATATCGAATATTTCTCACCGCTTTGCCTTTTGTTATATAGAGAATGTACAATAATAAAAAGTTACAAGTGCGTGCGTACAAAACACACATGTCAGAAGCGAAACTTCTTTGGCAAACAAATTTTTAAGTCTTGTTTATAATTATACAAATCTAAAACTTTCGATTTCCGAGACTTAGAGGGGAAAAGTAAGATATATTAGGAATTTAATGAATTTAATTGTTATTAAAATATTAAGTGTCGAAAATTATCAGGAATAATTTGTTAAAATCTCAAATGACGAATTGTAAATAAAAATGCCACGTGTTCTTTGTCAATATTAGAAATTATAAATTAATTTTGCTTTTCAATTGAAAATTTAGAAAGGAGAATCTATGATATGTTGTTATTTTATGAAAAGTATTAAATAGTTAAAATGACGAGTGGAAAATTTGTAAATATTATAACTACCTTTTTTTTGCGATGGGATATGCCTTTACGCACCTAGACGAAAGACTAATCCAATCGGGAGTGTGGGACTTACTGATAACAGGACACCCGCTAAAACCCAGCAGATCCTCATCCACAAGTGAGATCACTAGAGGTTCCCTAACTGCATTCCACTCTAGTGACCCGGATGGTACCGACTATGAGGATTTATCAGTGAATAGAGTGAGGTATGAAGTACATACGTGCGACTTCTGCCACCAAGCCCCCTCCGACGGCGAGGGAAAGCTCCAGTCTCTTGCTCCCTTAGCCTCTCATTTGCCTCCTTCAGCGAGATAATGGTCTTGCAAAATAAGGCAACCACCCTCCACTCAATTTCACTCTTCAGTGAAAGATCGCCTCTAATCAGCAACAACAAAATATGCCGCTAGGGTGCCCACGCCGAACACTCCGCCAGGGTATGGTGCGCCGTATCTACAGGAGCACCACACTCATGACAGGCGGGCGTTTCCTCACGACCAACGACCTAGTGCAAGTACTTGCCGAAACAACCATGACCGGCAAGCACCTGCACCAGATTGTAAGAAAGAGACTCGTGCCTCCTGGTGAGCCAATTGGCCAGGTGAGTTCAGATCGCCTCCACCGTGACTTCCCTCCAAAATATTAAACTACATAACCTTCAAACGAATTAGCATTAAACACGCTGCACATCTTCGTGACGCTAATCACGTGTTTCATTCGTAAAAATTAAGTTACATAAAAAATTTAAAGACTATCCTGATTGAAGTAACTATTGTGGTTGACAGATAATCGTAACAAAGTCGAACAACGGTTTTGGAAACTGAAAACTATCATTAGAACTAATTGCTACTAATTACACGGACGTTTTAGTAAATAGGATAACTTTGTTTTTAGTTTCTACTGACGTTCTTTATTAATAACTAGCAATAATCCGTGGTTTCGCCCATGTAGATATCGATGTCGTGACAATGGAAAGATATGTAAATAAAATGGTACACTGCAAACAAAATTAATATGACCATCGCTATACATTGACATTTTTAAATTCGTTATATCTTTTAAATAGATTATCCGATTATAGTAATTTAAAAAGTATTTTACAGGTGATGAAAAGGACTTTTATAAAATATTTAAAAGGATAGCGATTTATACAGATGTGTGAATAATATGGTTTGATTATCGTCGGCACTTGTATTAACTTTTAAAATATAAAGAAGTAGTTATAGTGGCATAACTACAGTAGTTAGACATATGGTATCATGAACTTTTTTCTAGATATTAATACGTTCTATAATACTGTAGAATATATTTTTGTTCTATCATCAATAGTTTCTTCAGCGCAAACGATGACAGATTTTTTGTGACTAATTCATTCACACCTTGGGTTACGTTAATGCATTTTCATTAGAGATCCCTATATTATTTTGAGAAAAAATATAAGTTCATGTTGTTAAGTGAAAATGCAGCTTTCTGATGGTGAAAAAGTTTTTGTATTTAGTCCAGTAGTTTTTATATGAAACCCTTACAAACATATATATAAAACACAAATGATTCCTCTTTATAATATTAGTTAAGATATATATAAAATAATAAGTTTTAGTGTTCAAGAATGTCCTTTAGATATCTTGAATACTTCAAATTAGGTAAAGAAAAGAAATTTGTGTTAATAACCGCACATTTTAAGAATATTACGTAATTTCTTTAGACTAGAGTTAGTATAACTTGTTCTTGAGTTACCTTTACGAATACAAAATGTCATGTTATTTAAAACATCTAATAAATACCCTAACTTTCAAGGAAAACAGAAAAGATAAATTAGTCTTTATAAAGGATGAGAAAACCCAATTTATAATTAAGTGGTAGCTCTCTGAAACTTTAGCAGGACGAGTACCTTCAATTAAGGAAAGCGTTACAAGAGTCTGCTTCAAAGCTTCGTGTTTCTATACTATGCATTCACTTCACGAGGAAGTCTCTTGGATTTAATTAAAAGACATTTTATATAGGTTTAATAATCAACTAGCAATGCCCCACGGCTTCACCCACGTAGATACCAATCTCGTGCCAGTGGAAAGTTGGACTTATTTTCTTAGAATGACATTTTTAAATTAGTTATGTATCTTTTGAATGGAATGGCCGATTTTAATAAATTTAAAAGTATTTTACTGATATTGAAACGTTCTTTAATAAGATAAGGATTAATACAGAGCCATGAATAATATGGTTTGATTATTGTCGGCACTTTTATTGACTTTTAAAATGTAAAAAGTAGTTACAGTGGCATAACTACAGTAGTTGGACATATGGTATCTTGGATTTTTTTTAAATATTATTACAAAAAAAAAAACAAAATTTTTTTTTATTTTTATAAACTTACTTGCTTTACATTTCACGTGGTTGAGACCCTCTTTTAAGTATAACAATACCTGTGTTAGAGGGTCACGCTGTTCCGAGTTACAAGTTTATATACATATTAAGTGACTTTAAAAATATGTAACAAAAAGAATAAGAAAACAAAAATATACATACATACATACATACATACATACATATATATATACATACATATATATTTTCTATATTATTATTTGTTTATGTTAAAATAATAATGAAACTAAAACTAATTGAATTATAATTAGACTCTAGATGTGGATGCTTATGTAAGTGTGTGTGTGTGTGTGTGTGTGTGTGTGTGAAGTTTATGTGTGTGTAGTATGTGTATTATGTGTGTGAGCGCGAATACGTATAACTATAAAATAATTTTCATATAAATAACTTAGTGGTAACGGCCATTTGAATAGTTCCTTTTTACATTTATAGGTATCCATAGGGTAGATGTTTAACATTTTATTTACAGTGTTATATAAATAGTCCTATAATATTGTAAAACATTTTTTTGTTTCACACCTAGGGTTATTTTACGCATTTTTCTTAAATATCTCTATTATTTTTTTAAGTAAGTAATATAGCCTATATGGCTAAGTGAAAGTGATGCTTTCTAATGGTGAACTTTTTTTTAATTGATCTAGTACTTTTTGCGTGAAAACAGGCATACATACTTCCATACAAAAACACAAATATTTCCTCTTTATAATAATCAATAACTACGTCAGACATTGTTTCTTATTCTCGCTATTTATTTCGCTATTGTTTTGATCAGAAATATTTATTTTTATCTATGAAAATAAATTTTGCCCCATTGGTCTAGTGGTTAACATGTTCGACTACAGACATGAGGTCCTGGGTTCGAGTCCCGGGTTATTCTCAATATTTGCCCGAAGTTGGGAAGTTGACGGTGTGATCCACCTCCATTGCCTCAGGGAGCACGTTAAGCCGTCGGTCCTCTCCGATTCCTCTATCGGATTCCCCACATATCGGAGTATGAGAGTAAAGGAATACCCCGGCTTTGTAGACTATACAGGGATTTAATCTCCAAAAATAACTCCATTGACATATTCGGTGATAAATTATATACCTTCAAAAATAAAATTATAAAAACATTTAGAAACACCAATCAATAAGTCGCACTAACTTAATGTTGAATTACGTATTTTCCTTATTTTTTTGCTTTTTTCATTACTTTTTTTATTTTACTTTATTTTTCTTTACTTACTACATTTTGTTTAAATAAATGTTTGTACGATCTATTGTTATTGCATGATGTGGCTACCTATAAGTGAAATTACATGTTTTGCGCTACCTTTATGTATTTTATAGTTTAAGTTTCTGTACATGTAATTTTGTTGGTGGTCCAAATAAATAAATAAATAAATAAATAAAAGGAATAGAGAGTACACTTGTGTACTATGCCTGCCAATCCGCAGTGGAGTAGCCGCAGTCGCCTGTGCCCAGCAGTGGGACGTTAATGGGCTGCTACTTACCTTACCTTACCTTTAGGGTGTGTAATTACAAAATACATAAATTTTCACACTTCCATCACCAACCCCTATTTGTTAATAGCGATAATAGTTATTATATGGCAAAGCAAGGTTTGCTGGCTCAGCTCGTACACATATATAACTTTGGTTATTTTAATTTAAGAAAACTCTATGCAGAATTAGAAAGCTTTAAACGCTTTAGCCTACAAAGGTCGTATACAGATAATGAAATATACATTTTCATAAAAGTAAAGATGGAAATTTCAGTAAAGAAGTTGACATAAAGGCGCATTTCATAATTTCAAATTGCTTTTAAAATCTTATTTCCAGAAACGTCAGTCGCTATTTTTCCGCTGTTCGTTAATTTCATTAAATCCTTTGTGAAAGAGAATTACAGAGAATTCTTCTACATCCGGTGTTACCTTAATTTCATAAAAAAACGCGTGCTTTAGCGTCACAAAGATGTGCAGCTTCTTTATACTAATTCCTTTGGAGATAAGGTAGTTTTAATATTCACAAATAACATGTGGCATTTTAATTTGCCACTCGTCATTTAATATACTATTTTTCATAATATATCATATAAAGATAATTCATAAATTCTTTTTTAAATTCTAAATTTAACTAATAATTTCAAGTATTGTTAAAAAAAAAACACACTTGGTATTTTTATTTACAACTCGTCATTTGTAATTTCAATTGATTATTTGTATTAATTTTTGTGTACTCTCTATTCCTTCACTCTCATAGTCCGACGTGACGGGAACACAACCGGAGAGAAATCAGGCGCAGGACCGACGGCTTAACGTGGTCTCCGAGGCACGGGGGTGGATCCCACCGCCAACTTCCCAACTTCAGGCAAATATTGAAAAAATCTTAACAGAAAACTCAATATTGATTTTTGAAACCACTAGACCAATGAGGCAGTCTACTACTTGTGTACTATACCCGCCAATCCGCAATGGAGCAGCGTGGTGGGTCTATGCTCTAAAAACCCTCGCTCCTCGGAGTGAGGAGGCCTGTGCCCAGGAGTGGGACGTTAAAAGGGCTGCAACTTACTTTTGACACTTTCATTTTAATGACAATTAAATTCATTAAATTCTTAACATATCTTACTTTTTCTCTCTCTCTAAGTCTCGGAAATCTAAAGCTTCAGATTTGTGTCAATATAAACGAGACTTAAAAATTAGTTTGACAAAGAAGTTTCACTTATCTAAGATATACTTTGTATGCACGCACTTTTAATTTTATATCGGTCAGTACATAACTGTGTTCACACTTGATGGTAAGTGATGGTACAGCCTAAGATGTAAGCGTGCTAATCTGGTAAGAGTCAATTTACCTCATATGATTTCTACACAGCATCGTACTGAACACAAATCTCTTTGCTTGGCGGTATATCTTTGCTGGTAATGTGGTAACTAGACACGGCCTTCCACCAGTTCCTAAATTCACTCTACAAGAATTTTGCTTCGCAGCTCATCTTTTGGTTAGTTGTGCGATAACTATAATATTTCTTACGTAATTATGAAGTCAATTTCTAAACCTACTAGTAATCGAACCCAAGACCTCTAACGAAGCAAGTATCCGCATCATTGTGTCGACGAATCCGTCATATATCTATGAAATCCAATCTCTCGGAAAACTAATGGAAACATAATTCAGGATCATTTAGACTGGAAAATCGCCCTAGATTTTTGCGACCTCGCTGGCGCAGTGGTGCGAGTATTCACTTTGCTAGCAGAGGCCCCGGGTAAGATCCGTGGCAAGGCGAAATTAGGAAATTGTATTTTCTTATTAGTTTGAGTCTGGACTGTCGGAATGCAAAGATCATGTACGAGTCTATGTAGAAACCTTAAGAGTTGAATTCCCTCTTACCGGATTATCGAGCTTCCATCTTGATTATATCATCACTTACCATCTATTTCATAATCAAACCTTAAAGATTATAGAATTATCAATAGCCAGAATAGCCAAGTCGCAAAATTATACCACATGCTTCGACTTGCTTGGGCTGGGGCCCTCTTGGACCAGGGGCCCGTGGCATTTTGCCAGTCCCTCTTTCTTTATGTGCCTTTCCGACTAGCGAAGGTTGGCAGTCAGTTGTCCATATTTAACTTTGTCCCTCGCGACGCAAAATAGTTGAGCGGCACTCGCGATCCCGGTCCTTTCCCTGATGTTGCGTAACCAGGACTTCCTCTTGTCAATACGCCTCTTGCCAGCCACTTAGTACATTATCATTAGTTGTAAGAGTCTGTGCCTCTCATATCTCAGAACATGCTCCAGATACGCAACCTTCTTTTTTTTTTGACGGTCTTCCAAAGTTCCCGCTGACAATCCTTTCGTCTTCGTTGGCAACTTTATGGGTCCAGCGGCTTTTGAGTGTGCGTCGGTAGACCCACATCTCTCAATGCTTCTAAACGTTTTCTGACATCCTCTTTTATCGTCCTTTATTTGCCAGCCACTGCTATCAGTATACCAAATTTCATTTAAATCGGTTCAGTTGTATGAAAGCCCAACAGACATAGTTACTCTCGCATTTATATGTGAATACTATGCACACTAATTCATTAAATAAAGTCTTTCGGCTTAAAGAAAACTTAGGAATAGATTGTATATAGTTGTGCAAGTCAACAGTCATCACATTATCAGGGCGGGGCAGTGAAAGTGTCCCTACCATCTGATAGCTTTAATACTTTGTAGATTAACCATAATGCAGAGAATCATCACGGGACATGTACTGTATTAATGTATACCAGTGTTCGTCTAGTGGTTGAAATTAATTTAAATTATAAGTGTGAACATTATAAAAGTTCTATTGTCAAAGACTATAAAACAATCATATATATCATAAAACTATAATATTATAACTCAAACGGATGTTTGCATGAGGGTAATTTTTTAACGGACGAAACGCGTGATTAGTGTCACGAGTATGTGCTGCGTTTTATTTAAAAATCGTCATTTGAGATTTCAATAAATTATTCGTATTAATTATACTAAATTCCTTACATATCTTCGTTTTTCTATCTCTCTAAGTCTTGGAAATCTGAAGTTTTAGATTTGTACAAATATAAACAAGATTTAAAAATTTGTTTGACAAAGTAGTTTCACTTCTGACATATGTACTTTGTACGCATGAATTTTTACGAGGATATGATACCAGCCTAATTACATTTCATTTTCAGCTGAGAAATACTTTTATGAACGTGGGCACGGAGTGCGGGACTCGCTTGCTTGGCCAGAATACCCACTAAACCCAGCGACACTCTCATCAACCGGAATTGGAGGTATTAGGGACTTCCTTCTGCATTCGCCCTGACAATTCTGGTAACAAATGACAATGGGGTTTAAGGAGTAGGCAAGAGGAGTTTAAAAGGGTTCTTTCTGCCACCAGGCTTTCTAAGGGGAAGGGCACCAACAGCATCATCCCTTTCTCTCTCCATTAACCCCTTCAAAAAGATCACAGCCTCGCAGAAGGAGGCATCTACATTCCATCCTACCTCACTGCCAAGCACTGCGCCCACTATACTTGGCAACCCAATTAAATACCTGCTAACTATAATATTTAAAATAAAAAATTTAAACGTACACATTTCAGAAGTGAAACTTCTTTGAAAAACGAATTTTTAAGTCTTGTGTATATTTACATATTTAAAACTTTAAATTTCCGACACTTAGAGGAAGGGAGAACGGAAGATATTTTAGGTATTTAACGAATTTAATTGTCATTAAAATATTAAAAGTGTCGAAAATTAATGCAAACAGTTGATTGAAATCTCAACTGACGAATTGTAAATGAAATGCCACGTGCTTTTTGACAATATTAAAACTACCTCAAACGTTAACATAAAAGCCGCTGCACATCTTCGTGATGCTAATCACGCCTTTCATTCGTAAAAATTTTAACCTCATGCGCCTAAAGATGTTTCATTTCAAAAATATTCGTTAAATTTGAATTCATAACCGCAGAATAAATTTAAATCCACAGTTCACCGAATTCGTCACCAACTGCAAGTAATTAAATATATAAATGCGCTGAACCATGCATAATGAATGGAGCTGTGCAGTACAGAAACGAGATTAAAATAACGCTGCAGTCGAATATATTAATATAAAATTTGAGTTCAATAAAAAATATTAAAGATTTCGTATAACATGTAGATGTTATAATGCGTATATCCGACTTTTTGGATGGAATGCGATTAGTTTTAATATACGTGTCTGAGCCTATCAAGACATGAATTACTGTGCATTAATTTTAACATAAACAAAGACCGTGTTGTCGTAAATTGAAAAAATACTTAAATACAAGATAATAATCATTTTAAGCAACATTTATCAATGATTAAAAATTTCTTATAAAGAGAATTTTGATTAATGTATACAGATCCATTGCTAAGTGAAATGTAGAGTTTCCGAAAAATTAGTTATGTTTTTTTACTATTAGAAAGCTGAATTTTCAATGAGCAATAGGCTATAATACTTTCTCAAGAAAAGTAAAAAAATGGTCGCAAAAAATCTCTAATCGCGTGCGCTGAGGAAACTATTGATGAGAGAACAAAAAATCTTGTACAGTCTGGGATACCATATGTCCAAGTACTGTAGTTATACCACTACTTTTTTACATGTGAAAATTTAATAAAAGTGACAAAAATAATCAAACCATATTATTCATACTTCTGTATTAATCCTCAACCTATTAAATTTATAGCGACCCTTATAACTGGGCCTCCGACTGGTGAGTTAGCTCATACCCCAAGAATACCAATGACACTCACAATTACTGGAGCTATTTAAAAAAAATATTTCATTTCCTCCTTTATATCTAGAATTTTTCAATACCTATAGAGTATTTTAATATCAGACATTCTACGTAAATGATGTACGTAATGATCACGAATTTAAAAAGGTAAGCTAAGTAGCAGCCAATTAACATCCCACTGCTGGACACAGGCCTCCCACTTATATAAGAGAGGGTTTTTAGTGGATAGACCCACCACGCTGTTCCACTGCGGTTTGGCAGGCATAGTACACAAGTGTACTCTCTATCCCTTCACTCTCATAGTCTGACGTGACGACAATCCGACACGACCGTAGAGATCAGACGCAGGACCGACGGCTTAACGTCATCTCCGAGGAAATAGGGTGGGTCACACCGCCTAATTTTTCCCAACTTCGGCCAATTATTGAGAAAATCTTAATAGAAAGCTCAATATCGATTTCGAATTGGCCTAACCCGGAACTCGAACCTAAAACCTCATATCTGTAGTCGAACATACTAACCACTAGACCAATGAGGCAGTTAGTATATATACAATGAGAAGTAAAACATTGAGACAGTTCTGCGAACTTAAAATATATGGTTAGCGGAATACTTTTCTCTTGCGTCGTCGTACAAGTCGAAGTACTATCGACGTTGGCAAACAGCTTTCCATGATTTGAAGGGCAGTAGGCGCAAATTGACTTCTTACACCATTTCACTTTACAATCCAATTTACGTTACGTAAAAACTATTTTATCGTGTACAATATGATCAACTATATCATGGAGATGTTATAAAAATCAGTTACAGAATAGAAATCTATATTTACCCAGTTGTGTTGGTTAAAGAAAAGGGTGACACTGCATTAACATGTTAACAACAATTTTTTTAAATCGAAGAAGATTGATCTTTGAAAATAATTACAAGCATAAAAATTTCATTTTAATCACTTTGATTAAATAAAACATCAAACCGTCTTTATAGTCTAATTCATGAAAGATATTGATCCTAGGAAAAAAGTCATAATGAACAAAATTGTAGGAAATTGTACTATCGACCCTCTACTACCTATGACTAGGCGACCCTCTTTATGTCATCGGTCCACCTTGTGGGGGGTCTGCCTACACTGTGCTCTTCGGTGCTGAGTCGCCATTCCAGCACCTTCGGGCACCAATGTCCATCGGTCTTTCAAACTGCCCCGCCCATTGCCACTTCAGGTTCGCGATTCGTAGGGCTATGTCGGTGACTTTGGTTCTGCTACGGATCTCCTCATTACTGATTTGAGCTTTCGAATGAAGCCCATAGCCAGCGATCATGTTGCCGATCCGTAGACACTGGCAACACGCACTGTTCAGACTTCGGTCTTCAAACACTGAGGAATATTGGACGAAAATATCTTCCCAAACGCTGCCAAACCGAATTAGATTCGGTGATTAACCTCCTTCTTGAAATTGGACCTACATAGCAGAACTATGTGTCCCAGGCTTGTGTACTCGTCTACAATTTCGAGAGCTGAGTTCTCAACGATGACTAGACGGCGGCGAGACATAACTTGTAAGCCCACTTGTTGTGAAGGTCTGCTGAGTATAGTATTGGGATCTTCTAGAGTTTCTGCCATAATGACCACGTCGTCGGCAAACCGTAGATGAGTGATGTACTCGCCATTGATGTTGATACCCAGTCCGTTCTACTCCATAAACTTAAAGAGGTCTTCCAACTTGCAGTTGGATGGACTCTATGCTTTGGCCTACTTTAACACGTGTTGTACTAGTGGTTGATTCAGCATCTTTGCAAAAATCTCAACACAGCCCATATTTCCACCGAATACGTATCTATAGTTCATTTATAAAGATGTAATAACCAAAACTGGGCATAAATTACTTATTCAATTTGCCCTTGCCTTGAAGGTCAACAAGGAACATAAAACTTAAGAGACATGCCTGTATCTACGTCTTATAGTCATATTGTCTCATCTCCGCCCGCCGGCAACCACTAAAGAGGGATGAATTCGGCGTTTAGGGGAGACCAAGGTCAATGACCATGTCCCCATATCGCCTAATTTCCTCACAGAGTATCTCATTTTAGTCTACACTTATTACGAGGATGTATTTATATAAAACTAGCAATGGCCTGTGGTTTCATCCACGTAGATATATGTATATACTCATACATATTAAATAGGAAGAAGAAGGACAGATATATAAATATGCGTACTGAATATTCCAGAAAAATGAATAAAAACAGTTGTTCTGGAATATATAAAGTGTTTTCTGTCTATATGTGTGTATGACTTGGTACACTGCGAACAAAATGAATATAGCCATCGCTATACTACTACATTATATTTTAAATTCGTTATATCTTTTGAATGCAATGTCCGATTTTAATAATTTAAAAAGTATTTTACAGATATTGAAACGGTCTTTAATAAAAAATAATAGGAAAACGATTAATACAGAGGCATGAATAATATGGTTTGATTCATGTCGGCACTTTCATTAGGGCTTAGAATTTTAAAAAGTAGTTATATTGACATAACTACAGTAGTTGGATGTATGGTGGATTTTTTTGTAGATATTTATACTTTCTGTAATATTGTAGAACATTGTTTTGTTCTATCTTCAATAGGTTTCGCAGCAAACGCGATAACAGATTTTTTGTTTCACACCTGGGGTTACATTAACGCATTTATATTAGGGATCCCTATTTTTATGAGAAAGTAATATAGTTTTTGTTATTTAGTGAAAATGCAGCTTTCTAATGACGAATTTTTTTAAATCGGTTCAGTAGTTTTTGTGGGATAACATTATAAACGTATATACAGAAACACAAATGATTCCTCTTTATAATATTAGTTTAGATAGTACTCTTATATATGTATGTATGTTTAATTATTAATACTCTGTGCACTAGCAGAAGTTCTTGTCATATTGACACTGAAATTATTTTAAAGGGTACATACCGCGATGCTTTTTTTAATTTTGTCGATATTTCGCGTTAAAACAGTTTTCAATATTTCGATAAACCACGAAAATTTGGGTTTAAAAGATTTTCTTGTCATTAAGCTCTTTTACACCATAGGAAGTCTGTACACTTGTAATAGTATCTTTAGAACTTGTATTTTGTATTTTATTGGACAGTCGGCTCGATTAACTTAAAATTCTTTATACACATTTCTTTTTGAGGTAGACTCTTACAAAAAATGAGCTTCCCCATATTCCCACGGGATTGAGAACTCCACAAGTAACACCGTAAGGAAAAACTACATTTAAAATTAAATGACATTAGTATCGATGTCAAAAACACGTGTTTCTAAATTCCTTGTAATTTGAAAAAAGAACACTGTCGTATTTTTTTAAATTTATCCTTTTATCGGTAAAGGAAAAGGTTTTACTTCCACATGTGTATAACAAATATATAAATAATTAATTTTATTTATCCCATTAAAGGGAAAGGATAATTTATTTTTGAACAATAGAAATTTGAAAAATAATAAAAGATTAAGGAATGTAGGGCATCATAACGTGCCAATAATTGCGTATGTATTACTTACCTAGTCCCTCCTAAACGATTCTGCGACGCACTTATCCGCGGTAATAGAATTTAATAAACACTGCCCGCTAGGATTTGTATCACTGAATTTCCTATGTTAATTTGTTTTTACAATAAAAGGAAGGTTTACAGTTCATTTGTGGCTTTAAAAACGGGGTTTTATTAAATAGAAAAGCCTGAATATTGATTGAGCGGCGCGCGGCCGCGCGGTCTGTCACAGAATGAAGGCAGCCGGGGTGCGCGCGTTTTCCTCATTTTCCCGCCACCGAGGGGTGATTTACAACTGCTTTAAGTGCTTGAAGTCACAATATTATATTACGAGCCTGTTACAATAGCTAGAATATTGTTTCCAATATATTTTACACAAGCTTTTATCGCGACTTCACTCACATTAACAGCTTTGACAACCCATTTCTCTTGTATACCCTTTTACAGTCTGTGTGTACGAAACTAGGTGTCCCACAGGGTTCCATATTAGGACCATTTCTGTTCCTCATTTACATTAATGACCTTCCTTATTTTGTCAAGGACGGTCATGAGATAGTTTTGTTTGCTGATGATACTTCTTTAATATTCAAAGTTAAACGACAACAAACAGATTTTGACGACGTAAACAAGTCAATAAAGTGGGACAATTGTTGGAAGCAAAAAATTTATTTCTTAAGGGGGGAAAACAAAATCTATTAAATTTACACTGCCAAACGTAAAGCAAGTGAAAACCTTTGTTAAACTTAATAATGAGGAACTTGATCTGGTAGATTACAATAGATAGTAAATTACACTGACGGCCCCATTTAAGTGGTCTATCGAACAGGCTCAGCTCTGCGGCTTAAAAGAATTCGCCGTCTTACGGACATTGAAACTGCCAGACTAGTCTATTTCAGTTATTTTCACTGCATTATGATATATGGTATTTAATTAGGGGCAATGCTCCTGATATCGATGCGATCTTTGTACTGCAGAAAAGGGCTGTTCGTGCGATTTATCATATGGGTCCAAGAGAGTCGCTAAGAAACAAATTCAGAGCAGTGAAAATAATGACAGTTCACGGCGTATATATATTAGAAAAATTAGAAAGATTAGAATTAGAAAAAAGCAAACTTGTAATGTCATATTTGAAAGTGCAGAATGTTCAGGAATCATTTGTGGAGTTGAGCATACGTAATTTTAATAAGATACCCGATTCACTTCTCTGTTTGCCTCCAAAAAGTTTTAAAAAATATGTTAAAACATGCTATTGAATATTATTTAAGCGATAAAGATGCTTGGACTTAATTCCTGTTGCACATGAAATCTAAACACATTGTCACTTACAAAAACTATATTTAAAGGAGTAACCGTTGAGTTTCTTGCCAGTTCCTTCTCAGCGGAATCAGCTTTCAGAACCGGCGGTTGATGCATTACCAATGGATAGACTACTGACGATTCAAAAGTGCTTTTTGAGCTTACTTGAATATTTTGATTTTGAATTGTTTTTGAATAGACCCCATTTTTGATGTGGTTATGTTAAAATTGATGTACTCCGGCTGCAAGCACGAGGAAGTATGTCTCATTGTCACGTTTCGCCTGAACCTAGCAAACGAGAGCACGGAAGAAGCTATACAGAGGCGCGATCGGCCTAATTCCACTGTTTATTACAACAAAAACTGTTTTCTTGTGACGTTATCATGTGAAATTATCTTTCAATTTACAGGCAAACATGTTTTTGCGGTATTATAAATTATGTTAGCTGCATGAACCGCGAAGATACCCAACAGATCAACTTTACAGGGATTCACAGCTACTCTCCGTTCATCAACTATATATACTGAACGTATAGTACGTCATCATAATTCGTACCCAATTTTACCGGATAAAACGCCGACTCGAAGAATCAATATTACATTACCTAAAATAAAAACTACATTTGCTAGAAGACAGAATACCTACCTAAGTCCTGTTTTGTACAGAAGTATTAATAAAAATAGACTGATAATGAACAAATATAAACTGAAAAAATGTTTACTAAAACTATTCTCTAAACTTTTAAAGACGAATATGTGATACTATTTACAAAGAGTAGTGTCCACGTGAAAGCATCGCGTCCATAAACTCGAATCGAAACATACAAATACACACACACACCTCCCACACAAACACACGCAGACACACGCACACTTACACGTCATGCATGCATACCTTTACTTTTTCCTTTTTTTATATTTGCACAAAACCTAAAATTGAAATTTTATTTTTGAGTACGTTTAGTTTATTATATACCATGTACATTGTTTGGGTAGGCGCTGACACCTAAAATACGGGTTTCCCTAGTTTAGGGTCAGGATGTCACAGAAAAAATGTATAAATTGTACCTAATAAATAAATGTTTCATTTTATTTCAACCTCTACCACAAGCTCCAATACATTTTACACTAGTTTTTTCGTGACTTCGCTCACGTAGCCAGCTTTGTCAAACTATTTCTATTACTACACCCCGTCACGTGTATTTTGTGTGGGGGAGACCCCGATTTTTTTGAATATTGTATTAGTGTCCTCTAAGACGTGCTAAAATATTGTTTGTAATATATTTTACACTAGCTTTTATTCGAGATTTCGCTCACGTTTCTAGCTTTGCCAAATTATTTCTATTACTACACCCCGTCACAAGTTTGTTTGGGTAGACCCCGGTTTTTAGGTATTTTTTGTGTATTTTATTAGTGATTAGAGCTCACTAATACACAATATTGTATTTTGTAACAGCTTTTACTCGCAACTTCGCTCACATTAACAACGTTGACCATATTGGGCCTTGCCGTGTATTTTTTGTATGGACATACGTCCATTTTAGTTTTCACGTATTTTTTATGTCAAATTTTAACGTTCTCACTGTCATTGGACCTGGCTTCAATTCCGGGAAGGGTAATTTAGGAAATTACTTTCTCTATTTTGTCTGGGCCTGGACTGAAGGCTAGTTGCCCTATCTGTAAAGACGTGCTCCGAAATAAAAAAATGCCATCGAGTTGTTTTCATGTAAAACGGTATCATCACTAACCATCACGTGACGCAGATAAGCAATAAAAAAGACTTCGCTCTATTTTGGGTTTAGGTAAATCTCCTTTTTTGGGTAAACATCAATGGCGACATGTTGTGACTACTCGCTTCCCTAACAGAAGTCGCGGGTTCGATGCCCGAAAGGAATTTAGGAAAGTTCATTTCCTAAATTGTTGTTCACTAAGCCTGGACTAGTGAGAGGCTTTGTAGAAACCATAAGAGGTAAACTTACTCTTACCAGGTTAGCGCGTTTTCATCTTAGAATGTATCATCACTAACTATCAGATGAGATTGCCTGTGAGCAAAAAAAAAGTCAAGAATGAATATAAGTTTGGGTTTTAAGACATCTTTTCCTTACAAAGAACATATAAGTCAACTTAATAAAGAATTATATTAGCTTTCCTTTTCTTATACACAAATCATCGTCGCTAAATTCAGTTTTACAATACCAAAATAGTTATCACTTAAACTGCCCCTGTCAACTACCGATTGACGAAGCCGATTGAATGTCAACTATCAGTTGACATAATAGGTTAATTGTCTCAACTCTTCAAATATGAGAATCTCTTTCTTTTTAAGTAATAATGTGTAATATCTATTTCGCTTCTCAGTAACTGTCGTAACAAAATATGCTCAGAGATAAAAACAGTTACAAAGTAACCGTTAATAACGGTGCGTGTGTGGCGTCGAAGGTTGTTAAGTTTTATTGTGGTATTTTATAAACTGTGAGTATTTATTAGTGGTTATTTGTGTTTTTATTAGATACGTTATGTGAATAACGATGAAACCCATGAGGTAAGTTTTAATTTATACGATATGAGCCTATAAATACAAGACGCACTTTTTTCATTATCTCAAAGTGTAACGCAACATGATGATACACTGGAGTCCTAATTTAATAAACAACAGATAACATTGTTAAGTTTAACTATTAGCAAACATAAAAACCATAACATTTGGTAGTCCTTCGACCCGCGGGGCAACCGACGCAAAAACGTCAGTGCGCGTAAGGGTTATAAATATTTTAAGCAAGAGAATCCTGATATACCAATGCAATAATAGATAGATAGATAACACTTTTGTTCTTCACCACAAGAAATATGTAAATAAAGCAGCCTTTTCGCCATGTAGCGATTTCTTCCAGGCAACCTTTGAGTTACAAAGACTGCTGGAAGAGACTCAATCAGTAATGTTTCCATAAAAAAAGATTTTCTTTTATAACGATTTTAATTTTCAACATTCAATTTCGGAAGCCAATTGATAAGGCAGCTTTAATATCACAGTAAAAGATTACCCACCCACGCACCCTGAAGCCTTCATCATTTTAAGTATATGTAGGAAGCCTATCATGTGAAATATAATTAAAATTGAATAATTGAATAAGTCACTAAGTTGCAGACATTATACTACTGGCTGCTGTTGTGTCGATAAATAATATAACTGCAAAAGAGTCGCTAATATATCTCTGCACTTACGCCACAGGTTTTATCAATTTCCATTTTCTGGGATTCCTAGAAGAGATCTATCTAAAGGAATTAGATATCCTATGTTAACAAATTTTAATTTTTTTAATTATGAGTTGTTTTAGTACATAAATAAAAATACTAACGCTACACTAAGTATACGTAATCAAAAACTTGTTGTACGTGCATATAAATATTGCTCTTGTATTTCAAGAAAGAAAAAGTCATTGAACCTCATATAAAATAAGAAATAATAATGAAATTGCTAGAAATTCTAGTACATTACACCATACTAACAAAACTTTTAAACGTAACTATAAAAAATATATTTAAAAAAACATAGAATTGAATTAAATATGGCCACTTAAATAGAATAAGTGATTAATAAAAGGTCATCCAACTGAGTTTGTTGTGGGTTCTTCTTTGAACAGGGTGCGAAGGAACCCTTATATTTTAAGTCGTTTTTTATCTTCAGTAACATCATCACTGGTACATTGGAAATAAGATTGGTATATGAGAAAACGTTTTTTAACGATTCGAAAGTACTGGAAAAACCCGTTTCAATAAATAATATTTGTATTGATTTTTATTAGATTTATTAAAAAGCTTTATATTCCACGAAAAATGGAAAGCATTAAAAAAAAGTGAAGAAAAAAGTGTTAACATGTTCCTCGCTTTTATATTGCTGAAAGCTTAGTGACAGTGAGGGAAAAAGAAAATGATAATACAGTCTAAGATATCAAGGAAAAAATCCATTGAGAGGTGATTTATATCTTATAGTTTCTCCACAACATCGTACAACCCACATAAAGTATTACAAATGTCTATTATCTAACCAAATTCTGATTTAATAAAACACTAGAATGTTTTAATAACACTAACTAAAAGTGAATGTGAAGTACAAAAAAGCTGTGTTATGAAAACAGTCTACAACTTAGGGTGCATTACATAAGGGTAACCAATTCTTATGAAAATATTGGAAAACTCATAAGTCATATGAAGTTTTTCTTGAAGTGAAACTTCTTTAGGCGCATAAGTGTAAAATTGGAGGGTGAATCGCGTGATTAGCGTCACGACGACGTGCAGCGTTTTTATGTTAATTCGTTTGAAAGTTAGGTAGGTTTAATATTTACATATAACATGTGACATTTTAATTTGCCACTCGCCATTTAGTAATTTAATATTCTATTTTTCATAAAATATACATCAAAAATATTTCATTAATTCTCTTTGATAAATTTTAAATTCGAATACAAAACTTAATTAACTATTTCTAATATTGACAAAAAACCCGTGGCATTTTTATTTACAATTTGAGATTATACTAAATTATATTTGTATTAATTTACGACACTTTTAATATTTTAATGACAATTAACTGCATTAAATTCCTAACATATCTCCCTTTTCCCCTGCCTCTAAGTCTCGGAAATCTAATGTTAAAGATATAAATATAAACAGGATTTAAAATTTTGTTTGCCAAAGAAGTTTCACTTCTAATATGTGTACTTTGTACGCACGCACTTTTAATTTTTTTATGTGTGTATGCTATATATTTTATTCCATTTAGTCATCACACTCTAACCCTTCTCTTTCAAGAGTCACTCTAACCCGAAGGTCGTCTGGAAGAAATCGCTCCAAAGCGAATACTGTCTTGTCTTTTATTTTAAGTGTTTTCCGTATGTCTATTTCTTGTGGTGTACAATAAAGGTGTTATCTGTCTATAAAATGGGATATATCCACTAAGTTAAAAATAAATGGTTGACACAGCAGTTATCAACCCTAACATATAGGGGACAATCCCCATAGCGCCAGCGTCACACAAATGCATTGTAACATATTTAGTGCTTAATTCGTGTGTAATGCTACTAAAAATATTGTTTAGAACAGATTAAAACAAAGCAAAGTCAAGACAGTAATTAAATACAAGACAGTGTACTAGTAAAGGAACTGAAATTTCTTTGGCTTATATTGTATAAAATTCTACAATATAATTGTTTTAAGGATATATCTTATATAAAAGTAAAGTCTGACTAAAAAAAACTAACAGATTTTAACACTTAACTCACGTAACGTGTAAATAAATTATTTCTTAGTGCGCAATAATAATTTTCACTTAAAAAAACTTAGTGTGTATTTAAGAGACACAACAGAAATAAAAACTTCATCGCGGCTAATAACAGGAAATACAGCTTTCTTTTTGTTCTATATTCATATAGAAATAGCATTTAAATAGATATGTAGTAATTATAATTGTGTAAAGTTTTTTGTCAATAATGTATTGTCTGTAATATTTTAGTAATTATTGATTTAAAAATATAGCACTATCTCGTTGACTATAGTCGATGTAGAGGTATTATCTATGACTATAACTCTCCTTTAGTTGAAGAGAGTCGACTCTATATATATATATTTAAGGTCAAAGAGAATAGACAAAAGCAGAGCGCATTTAAAACCTTTCTGTGTATACACTTATAGAATCTATGGTTGTATATTATTATATATTATAGGCGACGATAACACTGCACAAGTAAAAAACAACGTTGCAGATCCCAACGCCTGACCTCCGGAAATTATTTATAAATTTTAAATACAATGTTACTGTAAATTATATCTTAATAAATAAATAAAAATGAAGTTAAAAAAATAGAATAGGTTATTTCATAATTGCTGTTATTAAGCTGGCTTATAATGAGAATATTTCTGGAAATATGTATAAAAGTAAATATAATAAACTATATATAAACTATATATATAATAAAATATGTATAAACGATAGACAATGGCAACAAAGATTAAAATATATGATATTAAAACCTCGCATCTAATAAATAGTAAAAGAAATACTATAGAAAAGCTAGACTAGAAAACTAAGAAAACAACGCAAGAATATATGTAACTCTTACAGTAATCAGTATTATCTATGCTTACAGTTATTGAAAATGACAATTCTCCTCTTAGTCTATGGTTGCAATTTTAAAACTTATATTTCAAACGGCCGAACGTTCGAACGAATTGTTTGAAATACAATAATTGGTTAACTGCATAAGCACGACTGTTGTATTTATTGTCCCTAAATGATTGTGTAAAGCGATATTATAGTGTACTAACTGAATTCAAAGTAAAACTAGGATAAAATGAAAATGGATTCGCTTTCGAAGGCGGTGGCGGAGCATGAAAAAAGAATTAAAAATCACGAAGCTTACGGCAAACCGTAAATATTTCGATGACTGCATTAAATTTTGACTTATATACGAAAAATATATTTTGCTAAAAGTATCGCATAATAAAACTAATTTCTTTTATATAGTTGTATTTGCTTATGCTGTAACCATTCGTTAATCGTTATTATTCTTGATGGAATAAAATGAATTATACCAATGATCCACGGTCCATTGCCAATATCATGCCAACCACTTTCACAATATTCAAAAAAAAAATGGCAATTATAGTATTTATTCAAACTTATTATTTGAAAACCTGAACTTGAAAAAACACCTGTTTAATATTGTAAATATTGTTTCATATTGGATATACATTTCTATGTATTTTAATTTGAGAAATTGCTACTTTTTAGTTACAAATGGAGTCCTAGAGATTTTGAGCTAGGCACAGACTTAGGCAGAGGAAAATTTGGACATGTTCATGTAGCAAGAGAGAAAAAAACTGGACATTTAGTTGCCATTAAAGCACTGTTCAAATCGCAAATAATAAAATCCAGATGTGAACGTCAAGTGTTGAGAGAAATTGAGATTCAATCACATTTAAAGTAAGTATTACATTATATTTTGTTTTCTTAATAAAAATAAATCAGCCTTTATAGAACTTTTTCATTAACAACAGAATGATTGATAAAGATAGATAGATAGGGTGTATACATTGCACATACTATATTCGATGGTTATATTGAAGTTATTATTTTACTTTTAACCTATTTAACATTTGACTATTGTTTCAACTAATGTTATGGTATGACACAGGCTAATATTATATTATATAACCTGTTCTAGATATAAATTGGAGCACATGTAATTTTTGTTGCTGCCTTCTTATTAACTGTAAACTCGCCTGATGGTAAGTGATGTTACTGGCTAAGATGGAAGTGTGCTAACTTGGTAATAGGTTTTTACATCATCATTGCTACAGAGCATCAAATGTAAATTTTAAGTTTGGTAGTATATTTTTGCTGGTTGATTAGTAACTAATCATGACTAAAGCCTCCCCCTAATCCAGACTGAGAAATATTAGAATATAGGAGGTCCTAAATTAGCAGTGCCAGGAATCGAACCCAGGACCTCTGCTGGTATGGTCAGTACTTGCATCCTTGCACCAGTGAAGCCATTAAAGTGCTTTCAAAGTTTAAGTTATAATAAAAATGAGTTTAATTAAAAAGTATTTCATTATTAATGAAAAATTTGAAAAGGTTATGTAAAGGGGAAGGGTAAAATAGTACGAATTGAAAATACTATAAATTTTACTATATCCTCATATTTCTAGACATCCAAATATCTTACGTCTACTTACTTGGTTCCATGATGAGAGACGTATATACCTTGTAATAGAGTTTGCAGCTGGTGGAGAACTTTACAAACACTTAACACGTTCCCCTCATGGAAGATTTCCAGAAAATAAAGCAGCCAAATATATTTACCAGGTATAATACTCCAACTTTTTTTTTTGCCCTTCTACTGTGTGTCGCATTACAGCCGAGGCCAATACGGCAGCACCCATGGCTCACATCAGCTCTTCCACTTACATCATGGTTTAGTAAAATCACACAATGGTCAGCTAGTGCAATACACTAGCTGACCTGCCCTGCTTTGTTTTCTTCAAATAATTTTGTTGATAAGAACAAAATTGATGACCATAAAATTGGTTGTATTTGTTGCTTATAAGGATCAATGTGATACATTTTAAGGTGTAGGAACTCTTGATTTTCAGGTTGCAGATGCAGTAGAATACTGCCATCAACAGAATGTTATTCACAGGGATATAAAGCCAGAGAATATTTTAGTGGCTTACAATGGTGACTTGAAATTAGCAGACTTTGGATGGTCAGTGCATGCTCCTTCACAAAGGTAAAATAAGTAAAAAACTATATATACATATAGTAAAAATACAATACAATATTAATTGTTTGATAATGACCAGTGATCTAAAATAGAGCTATTTTGTGTACTTGCCATATGATAGCATAATATGGATATTCCTGGAATCCCTGGATATGATTTTTAATATTTTTACATAGAGAGAAAATATATACTTCTTATATGTTTCTATAGTATAAGGATGGTTTAAAGGCTAGTATAATAAATATGTGAAACTTAATTCATCAAACCACATATATTTTTTAATATAACAATTCCCTGTATTTATAAAAGAATCATCAATCATTTAAAAATCGAAACTAAAATAAAATCTTAATTAAAATTAAGAACATGTTTGAACAATAACCTAGTTAAAAAAATTAAAAGTGTGTGCATATAAAATACATATGTCAGAAGTAAAACTTCTTTGGCAAAGGAATTATTAAGTCATGTTTACATTTATACAAATCTAAAACTTTATAGAGGGAGGGAAAAAGAAAGATATGTTAGGAATTTAATTGTCATTTCAATATTAAGTGTCGAAAATTAACACAACTAATTTGTTGAAATCTCAAATGATGAATTGTAGATAAAATGCATGTGTTTTAGTCAATATCAGAAATTATTAATTAAATTTTGTTTTTGAATTTAACATTTAGAAAAGCTTAAAAAAAGCATGATGTCTCTCACTGCTCACACTTTAATATATAGCAGTATTTCTCAACATGGGACAAGAATCAAACTAAATAAATATAGAATGGTAGATATTAAAATTATTTAGATATTTAATTTGAATTTTTGATTATTGGTTTTGAATTTTTACTTTTAAGTTTTGATAACGATTTCATAGTAATTTCTTCCTAAAACTTATTATTTATATCTCTTAAAAGAATAAATAGATTTTTAAAATGTGTAGGTCATACCCCAACCTATAAATAATTGAGATACACTGATCTATAGTATAGTTTACTGAAGCAGAATACCAAGATATAAAATTTGAAGTAAAACAAAATATAATTTAGAGAGGGATTTGATATTTTGTATGAGACCAATGTATGACTTCATCTATGTCCTATCCAACATTATTAGAAGTGAATTCCCTCTTACCAGGTTGGCCTATTAGACTGTATCAGATAAGATTAAAAAAACCTAAGTAAAATTTATTATAAAATTTCAGACGTAAAACAATGTGTGGTACACTTGATTATCTCCCTCCGGAGATGATAAAAAGGGAGGTGTATGATGTATCCGTGGACCATTGGTGTGTCGGTGTACTGCTATATGAGTTCCTGGTTGGGAAACCACCTTTCATGAGTGATGGACAAGATCATACGTATAAAAGGATCTTAGCATTAGATATGACATATCCGTCTTATGTTCCTGAAGGTGCTAAAGACCTAATCTCTAAGGTAAGTTTATTTGCTTTTATAACACACTAGCTGGTAGCTACATCTGTTTGATGGTTATGTAAATTTGCCACACGCATCCATGTGATACCATTGTCGATTCCCATTTTAATAAAATGTACTTAATTTTAAGTTTTAATCTACCTGAATAATATTATATATTATTGTATTGTATAAAATAGCTTGGTAAATCACACAACACAATGTTATAGGTTAATGCTTGACTGGAATCTCACTTATGGTAAATGATGATACAGTTTAAAATGAAAGCGCTCCAACCTTGTTTAAGAGGAAAATTACCTCTCATAATTTCTACATATCCTCATACTGGAATGCAAATTTCTGAAGTTAAACATCTTTAGCGCATGAGGGTAAAATTTTTACGGATGAAACGCGTGATTGAGTCACGAATATGTGCAGCGTTTTTAATCCTAATTTATTTGAGAATAGATAGCTTTAATATTTATAAATAACATGTGGCATTTTAATTTGCCACTCATCATTTCATAATTTAAGATAATATTTCTCATAAAATAAAAATATTTCATAAATTTTAATTCAAAAAGAAAATTATATTAACAATTTCTAATATTGAAAACACGTGACATTTTTGTTTACCATACCAACCTATCTTCCTTTTTCCCTCTCGGAAATCTAAAGTTTTACATATTTATAAATATGTAAAACTTAAAAAGGCTTAAAAATTTGTTTACCAAAGTTTCACTTCTGACATATGTACTTTGTACGCAAGCACTTTTATCTTCTTTTTTTGTCTACTGGTAGTGTGGTTACTAAGCCAAAGCCACCAGCCTGTCAAATGTGTCCTATCATGTCTTTTGTTCAGAGTGCCCTTACCAGTTAGCCCTACTCTATACATAACCATCAACAATCAAGCAACAACAGGGTGATATCATAGGAAGCCATACCATTTATTAATTCGAGGGAAACTGCTCCAAGTGTCCTGTGAGACTAAACCTTGACCTCGAATATTGTTGAACTCATAAAAAATATGTGTAACTGTATCATGACATGTATTTCTATTTATATTTTAGCTTCTCAGAGATTCGAGCAAAGAGCGGTTATCACTGGACGGTGTTAAGAAACATTATTGGGTGCAACAGCATAAAGATCTATGATATGACAGACATGGCTTCATATGAACGCCATAAAGGGCTAGCACCCAGGACTGTAAAACAAATAAATAAAAAATATGACATTTAATTCAGCTTGACATTTTTATATATCATTTAATAAGAAAGGTACATACTTTTTCAGTGAGTCTTACAATAGATGGTGCTGTACAATTCTTTTTGAAATAAACTAACACAACTTTTAGAGCATCAAACGTTATTTACTAAGAGTTTAAAAGAATGTATTTCAATTTGAATGGATGGATGAATTAGCATAAAATTAACATAACTGAACAATGTTAGTAATATAAAAATATGTCGTATAATAATTTAAGTATTTTTTATTTTAATACAATTTAAGATTTTGAAAAATTTTTTATTTAGCAATTCATATTTTCAGAGTAATTTTCTTTGCAGTAGTCTTTATTGCTATGGAATTTAAAAATTAAACCATTTCAGGAAAGATTTTACTTAATAATAACTAAATATATCAAATAATTATAATAAATATAGTATTTTTATGTGTATTTCAAAATAATGCACCAAAAAGACAATCACAGATATTCCCTGTAAATATATATTCAGACATTTTCTATGTAGTCTATAGAAACAATTTATATATAAAATATGTGTATATATACAAGGTATTAAGAGATGGCTTCCTAAAATGAAGAGAGAGGATAATACTAATGACTTCTTTGATGATGGAATAGAAAAAAATTGATACTGATAAAAATGTTTTATTAGCATCATTTACACTCCATCATATTAGTACAGCTAAATGAAATTATAGTTTCATAAAAAACAAATTACTAAATAAACAGCACCAAAACACAAAATCGAAAACAGTTGACCCTGTCTGTCTTCTGTCTTCATCTGCCTTCATTTTTGGAAGCGGTCTCTTACACATATTGACTATTTGAACGGGTACATATCAGCCAGCTTAAAACCATCTTCACGATTGAAATTAGGATATTTTTTAATGAAATTAAAAATTTTTAATGAAATTAAAAAATATCCTAATTTCAATCGTGAAGATGGTTTTAAGCTGGCTGATACGTGGAATCCAGTGGTGAAGCTATGCCAAATGAACAAACGACGCAATTTTTCAAAATTAAAACGTGACGTTGTGAGTGTAGTATGCCGACAAATGGATGTGGGTGCCGTGAAAAATAAAAGAATCAGACGTAGGGTAGACAGATTCTGCCCTTGACAGCTTGACACAACCGACCACAGCAGTATCGTCGTGACCACGATCCATGCAACTGGGTCGAAATATCGGCAAAATTAAAAATTAAAAATCGCCATCGTGATATGTACCCGTTCAAATAGTCAATATGTTAATAAACCACGAAAATTTAAGTTTAAAACAATTGGTCTCTTACACCTTGTATATAACCAATATACAGTTTATTAGAAGTCCTACAAACTATAGCCAAAGCCTTTGATCCATTTGAGACCACTCTTAGAGTTTCCAGCAGGTTTGTATTCCAATCCAATCCAGTCGTTATAACCATTGTTTTGTAGATTATTGAGTATGTACTTGTAATTAATCTCACCAGGAGTGTCCGGCTCGTTGCGATTAGGTACTTGAGCAATCTATTATGTAAATAAAGTTGGATTACTAAATAATACTAATTGACTGCCTCATTGCTCTAGTGGATAGCATGTTCGACTAAAGACATGAGTTCTTGGGTTTGAGTCCTGGGTGGGGCCAATTCAGTAATCAATACTGAGTTTTCTATTAAATTTTCTTAATATTTGCCCGAAGTTGGAAAGTTGGTGATGTGGCCCACCTCTGAGAGCACGTTAAACCTTCAGTCCTGCGCCTGCGTAACATCGGACTATGACAGCGAAGAAATAGAGAATGCACTTGTGTACTATGCCTGCCAATTGGCAGTGGAGCAGCGTGGTGTGTCTATGCTGTAAAAACCCTTTCTCATGAGGCCTGTGCCTAGCAGTGGGACGTTAATGGGCTGCTAATTACTTGCCTTACTAAATAATACTAACTCAAGGCAGTCACCACTAAGTTTCTTAATAAGTTTATAGACAATAGTTATGTGTTTCATTGTATAAAAAAAAAACAGAAACCTGACAAATGAGACCACAAATGAGAGTTACGATAACTATGGATAAAAATGCAAATTAGTTTCAACTAGAAAGTATTATTTATGTGGGCCCAGACCAATGTCGTCATAATTTTTGTGCCCTGACCAATTTTCTTGACATTTGTAGTCTGCCCCAATATCCTCATAATATTTGTGCCGCGCCCCAATATCCTCATAATATTTGTGGCCCCGCCCCAATATCCTCATAATATTTGTGGCCCGCCCCAATATCCTCATAATATTTGTGGCCCCACCCCAATATCCTTATAATATTTGTGGCCCCGCCCCAATATCCTCATAATATTTGTGGCCCACACTAATATTCTCATGATATTTGTTGTCTGAACTAATATTCTTAACATTTGTAGCTCGCGCCAATAGCCTTAATGCAAATAGCCTTTTCTATTTGTGTATAATTAACATAAAAACCATAGATACGGCCTAGGACATAGAAATTTTTTGTTGAATCATTTTATAGTAAAACTTTTTTATCATAGTAAAACTTTTTTTTTTATTACCTGTACATGACCAACATAAGGCATTAGATTCTTAATGTTATACGAGAGATCGCCACATATATGTTGCAAATGGAAAACGTCCAGTTGTAATTTTAAATTGTCACTGTTTATCCTCTTGATGATGTCAACAGCTGAAAAGTAAAAAAATGTCTTAACATACTTATTCTAGCACCAGTTATTTGACAGTAAGTCTGGTCAAATTCGGTTTTAGAGAAAAAAAAAATTTTTTGATCAAAATAACAGTATATAGAGAAAATCTGTTAAATAAATAATTTTAATTATTTGTGTACAATATGTAAAAATTTGAGTTACCTCTTTTATAATCACTTAGAAAGTAATTTGGTACAGAATGCTGATTTATAGGTTCTATTACTCCCAAAATGCCCTCAGCCTTTAAGATATCTGCTGCATATTTCAAATTATCCTCATATGTATCCCAGTTCTTGTTTGAGACATTTTCTAGTTTCCCTGCCATTATATGTATTTTCCTAGCACCAAGTGCCTTTGCATAGTCTATGGTTACTTTTAAATTATCTCTGAACTCATTTTCTTTGCCCGGGACTGCTGTTACGCCTAGTTCTCCTTTAGTTACATCTCCTACAATCATTCGTCATTTATTTGTGTAAAACAATAAAAATTATATAAAAGAAAAATAAAATAAGATCGTCATATTCAATAATCTTTCTGATATAGTAGAAATGCAGGCTCTTTTTAAATTATTAATGAAATATAAATTGCTTATAGTGCCAGGCAAATTATATAATTGTTAAAAGCAAAAGCATAACTCTTGTCAATACAATCATTTATTTTTTCTTTATCAGATTTTCCTTAGTTAGAAACAGATTTACAGCCATCAAAACTTCCTCATAAGAAGTCATAATTCAAACATAAATCAATTCCTTCTAATTTTCAATATGGAACCTAACTCAGCCAGAGTTCTCTTCTCCAGTATCAATGTGCCAACCACTAAATTAAGCACAAATCATCTTTGGCGCTCTGCATACCGTCTGCCCACTTGTCCATCAATATAATATAACTAGCAGACCCGACAGACTTCGTTCTGTCAAAAAGATTTGGAATGTGGCAGCTTTCAGTTTTACAAATACTAAACGAAACAGAATCGATTAAATGACACAGAATCTTTTTTGTTTTGAAACAAAAGATAGCGTAAATAAATGACATATTTACATAACCTATGAATTTTTAAACAAAAGATAGTAGCATAAATGAATGCCATATTTACATAACCTAGAAATGAATTAACAAAACCGTTGCTATAGATAAAAGTCACAATTCATGTCACAACCTTGTGGATGCGTGGGAGTGCGTGGGTGGATGGTGGGAGTGCGTGGGTGGATACGTGGGTGTGCGTGGGAGGGTGTGTGGAAACGCGTTTATAAGCATTGAAGCGACGTTAGACATTTTGCCGGTCTTTGTGCGCTCGAGTTTTCGTACCAGAAATAAATGACTGTCCACATAAATTTAAAAAATATTGGTAAAGGGTTGATGGAATTCAAAAAATAAATAGCCTAAAACCTTCTACAATTAATTCCGCGTCAAATGGTCATGGACTCAACCCGATCGGTCCAGTAGTTTTTAAGTTTATCGATAACAAAGAAAGAAAGAGTTGTTTTTATATATATAGAGAATATATAAGAAGTCATTGATAAACTTGAAAACAACTGGATTGGTCTGCATAAGGCTACGAAAACAACTGAACATCACTTCTTCTTCATATTCGAGGGCACCAAGACCTGCAAAATTTCATGGCAGAAACAAATGATTATCCACATAAATTTGAAAAAATAAATGGTAAAGGAGTTGCTTTTATATGTATAGATAACTATCGCACTCTGCTGCTAAAGCTGAAGCCAAGGGTGTGTAACAATTATATTAAATATTTAACAGCATTAGGTAACAACTTTTAAATTTTACAGCAGTTCTACAATGTTGATAACCTAATTTCTCCTCTTCATGTGCACTGGATGATATATAATTTTATTTATTTTAAATGGTAAGCTAAGTGTAAGTAACAGCCTACTTGTGTGTCTCCTATGCAGGGTTTATAAGAATGTAGGCATCTTTTTACACTGCAGTTTTGCAGATTCTGCACCTCTGATCTGTTATTAAGTTTTCCTCACAAAGAAATATTAAACAAAAATTTGGCACATGAGTGTTACAAAGACTTGCTTACCTGCCAAGGAGTTAAAACTTAAAATGTGATATATGGCTAATTAAAAAAATTACTATTATTTCAAAATCAAATACAATATTAATATGATATACATATGGATTATTGATATATAATCTGTGGGCATTGTGGGCAATAATCAAATTCTTTGGAAAACCTGTATGTGTAATTGTTTAAAATTCATTATTGTACTTTTTGCAAACATATCATTGTGAGGAAACCTTTACATGCTGGTGGAGGTTCAGAGTCAACAAAAGTGAAGTATAACATGATGCCTCAATGTTCTCATAAACCTTATTCTGATGAGTCAGGAGGGCATGGGATGCCTGCCGGTGGGATGTTTCAATCATTTAATTGTATATCAGTTAGTGTAGTAGAGTGTTTAATTGTATAGTAGTAGTGTGTCCTTAGAGAGGAAAAATTAGGTTATTTTCTTTCTTTTTCGGTAAAAGAAAATATTGGCTGGAAATCTGCGTATTCCAGGATAATGAGGAAATGTGTAACTTACCAATAGCAGTGCTGTGTATTTATGTTCTAACAGTTTGCTCCCATAAGAAAAGGGATATTCGCAACAGTGGCACATTGATATTACCTGTCTTTAAATTGATGAGGACCTGTTCAACTCCAGAGGCATCTTTAGCTTGCTTTACTTGTTCTATACTATGTCCCAAAGGAAATCCGGTTTCAACAGCCTTAAAGCCAGCATCTTTCGCCAATGTATACCTTTCTAATATACTAGTACTTTCCGTAAACATAAAAGCTAGGTTAGCGCAAAACTTCATCTTTATGCTATTCAATGTATCAAATGTGTTTTGTAAATTAAATGAACTACTTTCTGATAACGAATGTATTTATATACTTCAGCCTTTCAGTGTTTATTTTTATGAACTTTCCGATAAGTGTTTGCCAAGCTGTTATCAATACTTATCAACAAGTTGTTATCAGTTTGAAGTTTCCACAGACCATTATTATATATAATCTAAGTGTAGGTACTCTGTGGTCGATATGGCAATGTATATATTTATTATTTAGTCGTATTTTGGGTTACATTTTGATGATGCCGGGAATTAATGGTTTCTTTTCCTTCGCGTGTATATACTCGCATTCGCAACCGCCTCGACAAGGTGTGTTCTGCATATCGAGAATGTCGCTTGACTCTTCTGCGAATCGTTTGGAAAGCAAACTCAAGTGCTTCGCTAACCGCCTAGACAACCGAGTGCTGCGATAACCACCTTAACTATCACATGAGTGAGTAGCTGATTGTGCAGACATAAGTATTTGTGTTCAACATCTACCACAACTACGCCTGTGCACAGCCCTATTTCTAGAAGTAGGAGGGGAACCCTACAATCAAGGTGCACGCGATTCCTTTCTTCCTCCAATATATTATCACGTCGCTTGCAGACACCTCATTCTTAATCTCTTTAATTTAAATCGCATACAGTCCATTCTAGCCGCTACATACTGGTAGCATCCTCTTCGTCGCCGATCCAATAAATATAAATAATCATTTATTTGGGATAACCAAGTAACAAGATGCAAGATATAAGTAAATTAGATATCCCAAATGTGGACCTTAACATAATGCCGCATTTGTACGCAAACCAATATAACGCTGATTTACAGGCGTACATGTAGATGTATATAGTTTTACTTGAAAAGTATTGTGGAATTGGTAATCTATCAAATGAGGCTAACATATATATATTATATGAATATTTTAAAACAAAAGTAAATAGTGTTGATATAGCTAACGTTACTTTCTCTTTCTATCTTCATTATCTTGTAATTCCCCATCGATTATCTCTCCGCGTCTTTTCGTTACTCCCTAAGTTAAGCGAGCGCAAAGTTTTACTTCATCAAGAGTAAATTATTATTTTCAAATCTACTAAAAATTAAAATCGATAAGGACTAGGGGAGTGCGAAGAATTCGAACTAACGAATTATTCGTTCCGAATCAAATGTTAATATTCAATTCTAAACTCGAATCGAATAATTGTAAAGTTCCCGAATAATTCAAAAATTTTCTGATAATTCGTTTTTTCTAATAACACAAATTTTCGAGTATTTTTAATTCAAGTTTTCTTACGTTCAATATTCTAATATAAATTTAACGGTCTATAATCTGTCGCGTTCTTTCGCCGACTTTGTTGCATTATAAATTGCAAATTGTAGAAATATAGTAGAAGAAAATGACTCCCAGGTGAAAATTTTTTCGGAATCTCCTGGCGATTTTACCATCTAGGTTTATTTATGTTAGCGTCAGAGGTGAACATATAGTGAAAATGAGCAATTGCATTCTCTGGGTAATTGGTTTTTAAACGAAAATTATATTATTCGTAGGTCTTATATTTCAAAAATTTATTAGTCGTGTGTTTTCAAAAAGCAATTGAAAATCCAGAGATATTTCATTGATTCGCGAATTTTTCGTATTTTTCTTAATTATTCGTGGAATTTGGTATGATTCGAATTATTCGATTTGAATATTGATATTCGATTGGGTTCGAACGATATTTGCACACACCTATTACATTTAAAATTGAACTATAACAGTTGCTAATTCTGCGATTTTTTTACACAGGCTCAGTAAAGATACTATAAATACCTTATATTTAAAAGTTTATCGAGTAAAACATATATATAATAGAAAAATAACTGAACTCTTTTTATGCGTTATATAGTATTAATAATTTCCAATTTTTCTTATTTCAGTTCTGAATTTGAAAGGGGACCAATTTTATTATTTAAAAATTAAAACGATGATTTATAAGTTTTATTTCCTTTAATATTATAAACAATTTTAGCATTTTTATTATACAGTTCAGATAATTATATCATCTAGATGTACCTATTATAAACAGAAGGTCATTAAATGTTCAATCTTATATTTAAATACAACGAAGACATAATTCTTATTCCTATATTATGTTAATTGCATTTTTAATACATCGATAAATTATTGTAGGAAATGGCATTTCCATATGTTTATTAAACATAATGAGCGAGACTACAATATACTTTTATTATACGTTACAAATAAATTGTAAACAGTTGCCATACATATAAGTTGTTGAAACAGTTTACTTTATATATCTAAACCAATAATCTATACTAATATTATAAAGCAGAAGTGTTTGTTAACCTCTAGAACTACAAATTTGATTTGAAAATTTATTTAAGTGCTAGATAGCCTATTTATCGAAGGAATACTACATAGGTTGTAAATGAAATGTCGAAAAGAAACAGTTACGTATCAGAGTTAATAAATATTTAAATGGATTAAACCTTAATATCCCAAAAATGTTTATTAAAAAGCTTCTAACCTTGGCTCCCTGGAAAAATTTTATATTGCCCGTTAATCTCGAACTAGGTAAACATCAAAAAGAAGATACTCCTCAATACATATACAAAAATTTATTCCATGAAATTCATAGTAACTATACAGATTGCATTGTGTTATATACTGATGGATCAGTGATAAATGGAAAAATTGGATGCTCAGTAGTGTCGGGAAATAATTGTTATCGATATAAATTAGGAGATTTTAATTCTATTTTTAGCTGTGAAGCAATTGCTATCCTAAAATCACTAGAAATTATTCAAAATTTACGTAATACAAACAAATTTAGCATGATTGCATTGTTTCCCTGAATGATTTGAAAAAAATCCGTGATATGTTTATCGTTTAAGCTTGAGTCACTATAACATGTAACATTTACGAAAATGACGACGAAACCCTTAGATTTATTTACTATTTTTATATTTATTATATTTCGTTTTGGTTGTAATCCTATTTTAAAATTTAATATTATTATTAATTTTAATTTAAGTTTTGTTTTTTCGGTATTTGTTTTGTAGTTTGTGTTACACTATATTTACTTGAAAATTTAAAGTCTAACTGGGATAAGTATCTTTTAATAAAAATAAATAAATATATATAACTTTCTTTATGATAATTAAATTTGCTCTCTCTATCTCTCTCTCCAACCCTCCCTTTCTCTTTCTATCAGGTGATTTAGTCATAGAAGTTGCAAAGATTATAAAGTTAAGTATAGACTTACTTTGAGATGTAATTATTACGAGGAATCTTATGCTACCTTAAAATATGCATACCTCGTTTAATTGAAAATTTGAATGGAAAATATCCTATATGGGTTGAATTTTATTTGAATATCATACTCAGGAATAATATATTCAAAGTCAAAATTTTCAACATTAAAAATTTAATTTTTTTTCATTGTATAGTTTACAAGCAAACTATTTTAAATGAAACAATTACTACAATATACTTTGTTATAATAGATAATTTAAAAATTAATATTTATTATATTCACTTTTGGATTAGTTATATCCCTGTTTATAACAGAGTAAAACAATAACATTATAAGAGGGCATCGGACTATTAATATAATTGCTGTCATATCTTTTAATTTGTTTGTTATTTTTATTAAATAGGTTTGATAGAGTAATATATATTACTGTTATTGAATACTCATAATTATTTTTTAGCTTTATATTTCAATTTATAAAGTCAAAGTGTTAAGTGTATTTCAATATATCGATAAGCGCCTCACTGGAAATAAAAGCAATAACATAGAAACACCTCTTCGAATGTCAATTGTCAAAAAGGAGACCGCTTCCGAAAACTGTATTCCGAAATATATATCCGTTTTCTTAGCTCTAGAACAATGTAACAACTATGTTATGTATCTGTGAACTTTGTAGTTAGTCTATGATTAGATCTAGTCTGCAATAGACCCTATCCCTACCCAATCGCAGATTCAGCGCGGGCGGGGGGAGGGGATAGACGCCACAACGGTTGGTAAATAAACCACGTGAGTAACAATATTGGATATGTGATAATTAATTGAATTACTGGAATAATAACAACCCGACGTGCAAGGACATTACAAACAAGGAACTTATTTCAACAAAACTGTAAAAAAGTTGTTTAAAAAAACCAAACCCAATGTTAATAAAAAAACACAAATTAAAAAGAATTATCATAACAACCTTGTATATACAAGTTGTTAAGAGACCTCTTACGAAAACGAAGACAGATGATAGTGCTAAAGACACCTTTGATGATGGGACGAAAATAAAACCGATCCTGATTTAAAAAAACCTTTATAAAACGTTTTATTAGCATTATTTACGCTCCATCATGTAAGTACAGCCAAATGAAGCGATCTTATCATAAAGAATATATTACTTGACTAAAAAAAGTCAGTTGACGTTTCATTTAGCTGTACTAACATGATGGAGCGTAAATAATGGTAATAAAACGTTTCAAAACTATATTTTTTTAAATCAAGTCCGATTCATTTTCGTGCCTTCCTCAAAGGTGTCATTAGTATTATCGTCTGTCTTCGTTTTCGTAAGCGGTCTCTTAACAACTAGTATATACAGGGTTGTTATGAATAAATAATTGTTAATTGTTATCACTACTAAACTTGTTACTGGTTCTATTTAATTTGTGTTATTTTTTACATAGGGTTTGGTTTTTTTTTAATATTTTTTATATTTTTTTTATTAGATAAGTTCTTAGTTTTTATGCGTTATCGGAGAAAGAAAACGGATATATTTTTGAAATAATCTACAAGCCTAGTTCCATAACGTTTCTTTTTTATTTTTAAGTCATTACAGTAAGAAAAGAAATGTCAAAGAAATATTGAAATGGTTTTTCGTTTCGCATAAGTAACCAGTGCTTAATAGTTTTTATTAATCAGAAAAATATGATACAAGTGGTTAACTTTTGCATGTGCATGGGGGGGAGGGGGGGTTTTACGTCGAATGACCAATAACCCTGTATATCTCACACACCTGTGGAAACTTTGCGACAAAATATGAACTACCTGCGTATACTAGTATTACAAAAAGGAAACGACAGAAACATTTGCCTTATAATATTAGTATAAATTTAATCAATGTTTTTGTATATATTTAAATACAATACACGTACTTGTTTATTATTAAAAGATGACGATATTTTAACAATGTATCTAAACAAATTCCTTCTTTAATTGTAAACCTTTAATTTTAAATATGCAAGGAAACTAAGAATATCGTAATTACTCTCCATATTTGGACAAAAATAAAATGTTTTCAACAAACAAAAGAATATATCAGATTATGTAAGCAAGCAGTCACTAAGAGGTATTTATGGTTGACAATTATATAAATATGCTTTTTGATATTAACACAGCCATTATTTTACTACGTATTACAGATGCGAGAGCAAGAACGACCTAAACCCATATAACATAGTTTGTTAAAAGTTTCCTATAACCTGAGGGTAGTTAAAACTAGTTGCTACCCGCAATATTGACACAGAAGTCTTTGTTAGATTTTGCGTTGATTAAACAAAATTATTTTGTTTGTTTTAAGTTAATGAAGCCGTTCTTGCCCTCGCGTTTACAAATACTAACTAAGCCTAGCGTAGGTGTATATAAAAACTTAACTATATATTGTTTTGTGAAAATTCTATCGAAATAAAGGGTTTTTGTTAATCTAGACAATACCCTGTATTGATGAGAAATTATTGATGATTATAAGTCATGGGATCTGAAATCTGGAAAATGAAATAGTACAACAAAGTTATCAAATAAAATAAAATTACATCATACGTATGTCATATCATGACTTACGACGAGAGGTGTGTAAAATGTAAGTCAGATATGAGTCATATGTGACTTACGTCTTAAGTAAATTCCGACATAATATCATTTTGACATTTTCACTAGGTTGTTAATTAATTTAGCGAATATCTTTGGATTTTGAAATGGCGTCAAAATATATAAAAGCCCGTTTTAGTAAATATTTCAAGGATTCAAATGTTAAACAATGTCATGTAAAACAATATAAGATAAAAGTGTATAACAGAGTTATCTTGCGTCAACTTTTTTAGGGTTTATGGAGATTTTGATGTGAAACATCTTTTTCAGACAAGCTTTATTGCCCCTTTTGTGCCTATAATGTTTGCTGTATTCTTTCATTTCAATACCTATATTAATCAAACTCTTCCTATACAAGTTTTAAGGAGACCGCTCTCGAAAACGAAGACAGACGATAGTATTAATAATAGCTTTGATGATGGGACGGGAAAAATCGATCCTGATTAAAAAAATCATATTTTTAAAACGATATATTAGCATTATTTACGCTCCACCATGTTATTACAGCTAAATGAAACGATAGTTTAATAAAAAATACATTATTTAAAAAAACCAGCAATGAAACACAAAATTAAATACAGTTGACGTCTCAGTCAACGACCAGTCAGTCTAGTTGCCTTTGCTATATGCGGGAATAATGCTAATAAAGCGTTTTAAAAATACGATTTTTTATTTATTTTTTAATCAGGATCATTTTTTTCCATCCTATAATCAAAGATGTCATTATTACTAATATTTCCACCTTGCATATTTTGTTAATATTTTCAGTTGTAAATAAAACAGTGATTTATTGATATAATTTAAGTGAAACTTCTTGAGGCGCATGAGGGTAAACTGTCTGATTAGCGTCACGAAGATGTGCAGCGTTTGTTATGCTTTTCGTTTGAACTTGGCAGTTTCATTTACAATTCGTTATTTCAGATTTCAATAAATTATTTGTATTAATTTTCTACACTTTTATTAATTTGCTAACATATTATACTTTTTTCCTCCCTCCAATTCTCGGAAATCTAAAGTTTTAAGTTTTTATAAATTTATACAAAACTTAAAAATTTGTTTGCCAAAGAATTTTCACTTCTGCCAAGTGTACTTCGTACGCACGCACTTTTAATTTCAGATGTTTGTTAATTATATTTATTTTGTGTAAAATTTTACAATACCATCTTAAAAGGTGTAAAGTTTCATTCTGTGCAATGAGTTTAAAAAGTTCCTGCTAGATGATGTAGGAATTGACAAAATAGCCTCGATGTTTCACATCTACCGGGCTTTCTATGATTTTGTTTCCTATACCTTTATTACTAATTATTAGGCACACTTAGAAGGCTTATTTTATAGTAAACACTTGACGTTTTATATTCCCTGACATATCCGGTTTTATATGACATTGAGACGTGAATAAAATAACACAACATATACGCAACTTAGTCTTAATATGCTACCTTAAAAACAATACAACATAGGAGCAACTTTTATCTATATAAAATAATCAGTACAATGTGCGATGTTTGGAGCAAACGAAGGCTTTAATACTAAACGACAACGATTCAACAGAAACACGATTCATCAAATGAATTTAATTGTTTATTTACTTGACTTATAATATACTTTTAGGAAATTTAATCCTCTCTAATTCGAGCTGCTAACCAGCTTTGGATAATGACTTGGCTCATACTCATTGCCGATAATAGCAAACAAGGCCATTTTGAGTTTCTTTTACACGCACATCGACGCCGGTCACGTGCGGTCGTTGACACGAGCGTTAGCTGATTGTGTTTCATCGCTGGTTTTTTTTAAGGAAAGTAATGTGACTTTGACTGCCTCATTGGTCTAGTTGTTAGCATGTTAAACTACGGACATAAGGTCTTGTGTTAGAGCCACGGGTCGGGCCACTTCTTAAATCGATATTGAGTTTTCTATTAAGATTTTCTCAATATTTGCCTGAAGTTGGGAAGTTGGCAGTGTATTCCTCTCCCGTGCCACGGAGAGCACGTTAACCTGCCGGCCTTACACCTGATCTCTACTAACCCTACTATGCTCTAATAACCCTCTTTCATATGAGTGAGGAAGCCTGTGCCCAGCAGTACGATGTTTTTGGGCTGCTACTTACTTAATGTATCTTTCATGAAACTATCGTTACATTTAGTTGTACTAACACGATGGAGCGTAAAGAATGCTAATAAAACGTTTTTATATATGATTTATTTTTGATCAGGATTTATTCTCTTTGCGTCCCATTATCAAAGGTGACTATTGTCTGTTTTCGTTTTCGGAACCGGTTTCCTAAAACCTTGTATGCTGTTAAATAAGTCGTAACCGTGTCGTTGTCGTTTAGAATAAAGATATCTAATAATTACATAGCAACTAGCTCGTAGCAAAACTTATGAATTGGTTCACCACTCGACTAACCGCAAAGATACTGGTGACTTTGGTGATAAGAGGAAGTCGAACTGGATATCTAGTTCACCGTCGTACTCCACCCGCCAGTGCTGTAGTATCTAAAAAAAAATATTTATAATGAACTAACGAAACGCATAGCCGCTGTCCCCCCCGTTTTTTTAAATCACTGATATCTTCTAAGATATCCGTTTTATTGAAATACTATTAAAGACAGTTTTAATCTACATGAAATATAAAACATATGTAATGTATTTAATTGGACAAAGAATAATATTGTCTAAACTAATATTATAAAGAAGAAACGTTTTTGTATATATGCTTGTTACCTTTTCACACAAAAAGTAGTGTACCGATTTCGAAATTTTTTTACCATTAAAAAGCTACATTTTCACTGAGCGACATAGGCTATATTACCTTCTCAAAAAAATAGGGATCCCTAAAAAAATGCAGTAATGTAACCTAAGGTGTGAAAAAGTTGGCCACAAAATCTGTCATCGCGTGCGCTGAGAAAACTATTGAAGATAGAACAAAAAAATGTTCTAGAATATTGTAGAACGTATTAATATCTACAAAATAGTCTGCAATTCTACATGTCCAACTACTGTAGTTACGCCACTATAACTACTTTTTTACATTTTAAAAGTTCCGACAATAATCAAGCCATATTATTCATATATCTGTATTAATCCTTATACTATTAAAGTATATTTTATTGAATTCTGTTTCAATGCCTGTAAAATACTATTTGAATTATTAAAATCGGACATTCCATTCAAAAGATATAATTTAAAAAGAATTTTAAATGTCAATCTAAGAAGATAAGTCCGATTTAGTCTTTAAAATGTCAGGAGATCAATAATATGTGAATGATAAAAATGGTTACTGTGACTTATCCTTTAGAGATAAATATATACTATCGCAGACTTTTCTATAGATCGTTTTAAGATATTCAATTATGTGGTACATTAATTTGATCTATCTTGCAAGCTATAGCCAGCGTTTAAGCGCACAAAAATATTTTTGTTACATCACATTTCGGCTATTCTATTCCATAATATGTCTTATAAATATAAACATTTCTATTTGATCACTCTATTCATATATTTTATTGAACAGACAGCGGAAGCGACTTCATTTTATACTATATAAAAACTATATTAAACTAAAAGAGATATCTTCAACTTGAAATCACCGAAGACTTTATACAATTTAAATCAAATGAACAATTCTTTAAACAATTAGGCTTTCATAGAACTCTTGAATCTTCATAAATGACTATTGTTGGTTTAAAAACCATAATAATGAGTACTATTTTGTAACTAGCTGTCTTCCGCGTTACAACCCGCGCATGCCTTTCCAAAATAAAATTAAGCTAAGATATTCCTTATAACATCAGCTCTCTGACAGTGAAACTGTCTAAATCAGTCGCATCGGAAGAAATATACAACTAGACAGACATTTTATAAAAATATTTACCTACCTTAAAAATTGAGATAGGTACAGGAAAAAGATGCATATAACAAATGAAGTGAGACAGCTTAATAGGACGCTTGCTCGTTCACTATCGTACGGTTATCAGACGTGGCGATTTTGAAGGCAAATTCATGCTTGATAAAAAAAGCTACTATAGTTGAAGGAAACGAGAAGAGCGTCGGCTGCAATGTCCTCTACATTAGGGAGGTTATTTATTTATTTTATACATAATGTATACCTTAGCCAATATTAAATGGAGCTCGAGTTCAACGAATCTCTTCCCCGGGCACATTCTACGTCCTCTGCCAAAAGGTGCAACTATTCCTGATGCATGAGGCTCACGAATATTGATCCATCGTTCAGGAAGGTACTCGCTTGCTCGCCAAAAGTTCTCTTCACGCCGACACGCAGCACCAGTATGAGCTAGCACGAATGTCTGAAACAAGATACGATATATAATACTAACTGTATTGTACATCAATAAATGATAAATTAACACAAAACTAACTGATAAACACGTTTACAAAAGGCGGTCTTATCACTACATAATAAATATATAGTAATTCCCAATCCCGTGGAAATATTAGATAAGCCGAATATTAAAACCTCACAATATCAGATATTTGAAAATACATTTATGAAGACACAGATATTTTTTAAAGATTATTTTGAAATAAAATTTATAAATTATGAAATTTTCAAAAGTTAATAAAAGAAAAAGAAGAAGATGAAAAAAGATATAAATAAATTTAAAAGATGTAAAGAACTTTTGTAGATGTAAAAAACTTTTGAAAATGTCAGTAACTCTTGAAGATAAAAAAAACTTTTAAAGATGTTAACAACTTTAGAAAATGTAAAAATCTGTAGAAGATCTAAAGAACTGAAGATGGTCTAAGGTTCAAAAAATTTTATTAGACTTAATTTTTAAAGTTTTTTTGTATATACCTACAGATATGTATAACGGATGCCGAAACTTAATAAAAAAGCTATTTATAAAATTACAAAATGACGTGACAAACAATAACAACCTTACCCCAGCTGGCAGCCGATGTCCACCAATTGTCATCGGGGTATCCAGAAGTCGCGCGAGAAATGGCGCGGTGGGCAAAAGTCTGAAAGCCTCATTCACTGCTGCTCGAACAGATGGGGCACCTGCTAATTCTTCTATACGCAGTTCACCGCAAGAAGGTAACTCTGATCGGATCTTCTGTTGCCAGTCTGTACGACCACTTAACAGGTACAGCAGAAAGACCAAACTATTTGCGAGCTGAAACCAAACACATGATATAAAAAAGTCAATTCCTACCTATGCCGGTTTCACGAGTATATAAAAGACAGGACTTTATTCAAATTCACATATTTTTTATTGAATTAGGTTTTTACATCACGAGGTAGGCAGACACCACGTCCTTCAACTTGCCACGATCCTTGCGTATCTCCTTCGCTTCTTTCATTCTCATTAAACCTTTCATACAAGTTCGTCGGTTTAGAGTACTCTTGACCAGGCCCTATTTAAAATGTCCTGGATTTGGTCCAGGAACGTTCGCCTTGGTCTTTTCCTCCCAACTTTCGCATTCACTCTTGACTCATAAATCCTTTTTGTCAGTCTCCTTTTATTCGTTCTCTCTACATGCCCAAACCATCTAAGCATACCTTTCTCCATTTTAGTCACTACGTCTTTTTTTATACCACATCGTTCTCTTATCACACTATGTCTTACTTTGCCACTCAGTTTCAATCCACTTATACTTCTCAACGCTCTCATCTCCAACGCATTTATTTTACTTATGTGATTCTTCTGCCATACCCAACTTTCACTACCATACATAAGTGTTGGCACCAACACTCCTCCATGAACAGCCAGCCTGTTCTTTGGAAAGCCAGATGGTGATCTGGCTTTTCATAAAGGCGTGCAGAGCACCATTTACCATATTCCCTGCATCCACTCTCCTTTCAATATCACTTTCACATGTTCCATCAATTGTAAATTTAGATCCCAAGTATCTAATAAGACAAAAAGCTTTTACAGAACTTTTGAATCATCAAATACAGGTCCACACACATTTCATTGTACGAATTAAAGAACAACTTACAAACGAGGGTTGCTTCCCTGTTCTGAGAAGAGCCCATAACAAACTTAGTCAGGCATCCTTTTTAGATTAAAGCAATTCGTTCAGTCCCACTTATTATTATCGTCTAACTAATCTTAAAATTATGAAGCTACGTCCTCCGCCTCGTTTGTCTGTCTTTTAGCGATAAATTCAAGACTATTGAATGGATTTTCAAGCTGTTCTCATCAATACATAGAGTGGCCCATGAAGAAGATTTACGTATACAATTTGCTAAGATTTTATGCAAATTGGTTGATATTTAGCTAGAATTGTAGCTGGTGTCGGATAAATTAGGCAGTCTAGGTGCTTTTGTCAAAAACGCTGCTTAACCAAGCCTGCCAATCCGCAGTGGAGCAGCGTGGTGGGTCTATGCTCTAAAAACCCTCTCTCATATGAGGGAGGAGGCCTATGCCCAGCAGTGGGACGTTAATGGGCTGCTACTTACTACTTTACTGCTTAACCTGTTAGATATATGACAAAACAATGTAGCATATCAAATGGCAATCCAAAATGGAATTACTACTCTAAGTCTCAGCAGATCACTAGCGTACGGATATTTTTAAAATCTATGAAAATTCAATCGTGCCAACTCGCAAAGGAACAGCATAGTTTCTGCCCTTAAACTCTCCCTAAGTGAGCTCCAGTCCTGTGACCAGTAATGAGACATAAGACTACTTACCCAACCTTATTAACATTAAGTTTGATCCACTACGAATTGAAACTTTGAACAAGACATATAATATATTGTAAGAATACAAACTAATAATAGGAATAGAATAAAACGTAACTAACCGAACGTCATTAAACTTTAAAACAGTAAAAACTAGGTGAAGTTTAATTGTAGTTGTAAAAATACTAGTACTAAGTAGATGTAGTTTTAACACACTTAGATTTTCCGATATGGTTTTACTCAAGTAGACCGTGACAAGAACATTAAGTACGCCCGTTAAAAGATGGCCAGGCTTTAACCAAAATTCTGTACAACAATGTCGTAATATCAGGTTACAAACTATAAGGGAGACTCTCAAAAATACTATTTATATATACTATCCCTGGGTTGTCACCCGCGTGGTTCTTACCCGCGTTAATTAGTTATTGCCATATTTTAGAGCGAGGCTTCAGAAATCATTTCTTGGTTTGAGCATACGCATTTTTAATAAGATACCGTAATCAGTTTTAGGTTTGCCACCTAATACCGATATTTCTAACTAAAACTGTCCAAAACATACTACTTACAAGGCATATTATAATGTTGAAGATTATTTAAGCGATAAAAATGTTTGGACTTGAATCCAGTTGCTCACAGAAGTAAAACATTATAATGTATCAAACACAACTATCTTTAAAAGAGTAACCGCTGAGTTTCTTGCCGGTTTCTTCTCAGCAGAACCAACTTTTCGAGGCGATGGTAGACTTGTTACCAACGGAGAGACTACTGACGATTCAAAAGCGTTTTTGAGCCTACTTGAATAAAGAATATTGTGATTATGATTTTATCAGATCGAAATGTCGAGGTTTTATTTCAATCATCAATAAATCACAGTTCGCGTAATGCTATCAAACTCGCAAACGAACTATTGACAGGTATATCTCACTTACTTCAACCGATGGACGTCCACTACTGCCTGCCTGATCTAGTGCCGCCTGGCTCCAGTGGCGACCGGCGACCCTCGTTATATCGTCGGTCTACCTTGTGGGGGATCTGTCTACACTAAGCCATTAGGGGTCGTCATTTCAGGACCTTCGGGCCCCAGCGTCCTCCGGTTTGTCGGACTATGTGCCCCGCCCATTGCCACTTCAGCTTCGGGATTCGTAGGGCTATGTCGGTGACTTTGGTTCTGCTTCGGATCTCCTCATTTCTGATTTGATCGCGTAGAGAAACTCCAAGCATAGCCCTTTCCATCGAACGCTGTGTGACTTTGAGCTTTCGAATGAGGTCCATAGTCAGCGACCACGTTTCTGATCCGTAGGTGATCACTGGCAACACGCACTGTTCGAAGACTTTGTTCTTCTAGGGATATTGGACGAAAAGATCTTGCGTAGTTTTCGAAACGCTGCCCAATCGAGTTGGATACGGAGGTTGACCTCTTTCTCGAAATTGGACTTACCTAGCTGGATTATATGTCCAGTATATTATAGGTATACAATTTCGAGTGCAGAGTTCCCAACGATGACTGTCTGGAGCGGAACATGGATATTGGACATAAGTTTCGTCTTATCCATGTTCATTTTAGGCCCACCTGGTGAGAAGCTCTGTTGAGGTCATCGAGCATAGTATTAAGATCTTCCAGAGTCTCTGCCATAATGACCATGTTGACGGCATACCGTAAATGAGTGATGTAGCCGCCGTTTATGTTGATGCCCAGTCCTTTCCACTCCATTAGCTTAAAGAGGTATTTCAATATATTCAATGCAATCCAATATATTTCATGTGCTGCCTTTGAAATCGCAAAATGTGTAAGTACGAGCAGACATGTTCTTTCCCTCTTTTTCTTTCTACCTTCACTAACTAATATCTTTTAACGCATCCACCAGTTTACTCTCCAAGTCACGCGTGCATAAACAATTTTTACTTTAAAAAAGTGCAAGTGTTTTAATATCCTTCGGTCTACAGTAGCCCTAATAATTATAATGTACACGAAGTCGAGATAGCTTTGTTTATCATAAAAATCGTCATAATAACATAGATAAGCTCTATTGTAGCTAGTTTTTATGCGTAAACTAGTTTCAGGGTTAACAACTATCTTGATGACAAATGTATACGGAAACTATTGTTTATTTCGTCATCGTCCTTGAAAATTTAGGATGACAAATAGTTACTGAGATTTACAATTTAAATACGCATTTAGAATAACTGTATATTTATTTAATAAAATTATATACTAGCTGAGCCTGCCTCAGAATCAAAAAATAAAAAAGCTGAATGATAATTACACAATATTTCAAGTTTAAAGTTAAGCGGAACAAAAAGAATTCGTAATGAAATCGCGACCTTTAATGGCAGATTCCCGCCAAAGTCCGTAAAATATTATAGTTGCGATCAGAAATTGTTGGTTGTCAATGTCAAATGTCAAACAAATGAGAAAAAAAACATCATCGTTTCTGAAATACATTAGTTTAATTGATTTCTGGACGATAGGACTAACATCAAAAGTTTGATAGATAGGAATGGTTTGTAAGGTAATGGGAAATTGTTGTTTTTACTATATTGCAATCATTTTATTCATATTTACTCACCTCATAAATCTTCCCTGGACTTCCACAAATAATTTACCAATTAGTCAATCTAGTCCAGCCGTTTTAGCGAGGCTAATGAATAGCAATTGATTTATATATATATATATATAAATAGACCGAGTAATATAAAAATTAAATACCTTTTTATATTTATTTCAAATACCCGACTTAGTTGGCTATGGCTAAGAAACGTATACAGAATATTCTAATTTTGACATTCATTTTGACATTGACATTAACTTTGATATTGACAATTATCTCCAATGCACGTGCCACTGGCGATATTGTGTGTGAAAGCGAATAATGACAAAGATAGATATAAATCTTACCGTTTCAATGCCAGCAGTGATGAAGTCGATGACAGCCGCTTTCTTATCACGCATATCCAACACGGGGTTAGAAAGGATCTTGAGGAAGATCTCCTGCATGCCATCATCTTGAGCAGCACCACGAGTCCTCGACCTAGCTTCCTCCATTAGTTCTGATACTACCCTAGCAACATTTAAGTTATTTTCAGATTATTTCTTTCCAACTGTAATCTTTATCTTTAAACTTTAAATAATACTAGCCAATATTAATATTTTTCTGTGGAATTTCTTAAAACTTCGTGGAAGCAACCCAACATTGATTCGTGTATTTTATTAAAAATGCGTATGCTCAACCCAATAAATGATTTCTGAACTTTCTTCACCCTAAAATAAAGCATTGATTTGTTTCTTGTATCAAAATTATGTATTTCGCTTTTTTGCTGTGTAATTGAGTATTGTTACGGATATATAAAATGTTATCTATATATATGTCGGAGTGCTGTCTGTGGGACGCTGTTTCGGAGTGCAATAGTCGCTGGCGCCATCTGTCTATCGGCTTAGGGCAGAGTCAATAGTGAGAATCCGGCGCGCCTCTCTTCAGTTCTCGGTTGAAGGTCCACCAGAGCGGTCGACTGTTCAAACTGTGGCGTTCCTAGTTATTATTCTTAATATCTTTGAGTAAATTGTTATCGGGAACTGATTAGACATTATAATCTGAGTTAATTTAATAAAGTGTTTGATTGCACCAACATTACCCACCGACGCCCACAGTATGGAAATGGAATTATGGATGCCATTGATGAAGATATCGGCGGAAAACCCTACGCCCCTGTGCTTTATGTTCCTTTCTCTTTTATTCTCCGACATATATATAAGAGATATCCAGGTATCTATTGACTCATCACGATATCTCTGGAACCATAAGGCGGACATGAAAATTGGAAGGAATATTTCTTCGGGTGTGTCAATGAACAAAATTAAAATTTTCACATAAAAAATTCAAAGTTCACATTTACAAACTATAACTTTTATGGTATGTAAAACTTGATCAGAATTTTATTTTTGACATAATGGGTTCTATCAAATTAAATTTTAGGAAACTCCATCCTCAAAGGACAGTGCGGGTATGTTTCTTATTTGTAAAACCATTTGCTTAAATTAATGAAAATGCTACCGAAAAAACATTCCACGCAGACGACGTCGCGGGTTCAGCTAGTTCTGTTAAGGAAACGCGTGATCCCAATTGATATATGGCACTTATAGCTCTTTTTTGTTAAATAAATATAGTTTCAATGCACGCCTTACTCCATAACAGTATGCTGTAAGACATAATGTTATGAAAACCGAGACATATAAGTTAGTGGAGATAGAAAGAGTTACGTTTCTACGTGTGGACTAAAGCACGTTTTCTTTACTCACATATGTATGGTTTCTTCGCTCCTCATGAAGGTTTTATACAGTGCTGTAGGCGCAAATTTCCATAGTGGAGCACCGTAGTAGGAGTCTCTCTGTGCTCGAAAATGTGCCTTCACCGCTGCAGCCAACGCTGAAGCACGTCCTGACATCCACATCTCAAGGAATCCGAGTCTTGTGCCCAACATAAGTCCGCAAACAGCTGCAAAAAAACTTTTTTTAAGGATTTACCTTTAAAAAAGTAAAGGAATAACAATTAAAACAGCTCTTTCGGTTGTATTTATAAGTACAGGGTAAGGCAAAAGCCCCACTACCATTTTCATTGACTTTCTTCAAATCTAAGTAGGTTTAGTTTTCATAAGATTGACTTAGACTAATTTTAATCAATTGCAAATAATATAGACGTAACTTTAGAGACAGATATAAGTTAATATTTGTTATGACAATGTTATGAGAAGTGGGTGAAATAGGAGATGTAAGTTCATAGAGAAAAAAACGTTTTTGTTTAAAATTATTGACTAACATTATTTTTAACATAAAGGTGCACCCTCTGGTTGTGGCGTTACAATTTTGGGTTTTGTCTGCCATAATGTGGGTAGTCGGGCGAGGAGATCAACGTTGGGTATTTCAATAAAATATTCCACAATACAATTAATCCCTTCTTTATTAATTTCACTATAATCAATCAACACGTATGATTTTAGATAATTAACAAAGTATAACTAGATTTAAAACATTCCACCAGAACACGTGGGCGCGTGCGCACTCTATGAAATCCGAACTAATAATGGCTGCCACTTTAGCGCTCGGTGTTATGTCAGCTGTCAACCTCAAAATTGTTAAGTCCGATTCGATTGTAAACTGATTAACAATCTGTGCACCGTTGAACATAAAACCTTTAAACTTTAATATTACTTGGTCCTAATCGAGTTAATTGGGTTTAATTTTTAGCCAATTATATTAAAAGAAAAATAAAACATTTCCTCTCCTTTAATAAAATGTCACTATCAAAATTCATCCTTGAAGCTTTTGATTTTTGATTTAAATTATTTCGCGACTTTTGTCCTTAAAGTAGCAATAATATATTTTTTTTTAATTTAAAGTCAATTATTATTGATAAAACCGTTCGTTTTCGTATAGATTCGTAAACAAAATGTTTGTTAATTATAGCGTGTATATATTTGTACGATTTTCATTTCCAAGAGCAAAGTTGTTTGTGTAATTATTGTGATTCCTGTGATTGGTAAGTAATAAAACGCCAATCATAGGATGTTCTTTTTATCGAATAAAATCCCTACCGTTGTTTGCTTGTCACAATAGTGCACGTTTGCCAGTCGCAAACATCGTACAATAGATAGCCAATTTGGTAAACACGTTCCAGTTTCTGCGATAACGTCCCTCCAAGCCGAGGCTCGGTCTCGCAGGAGACGCCCTTGGAGCGGCGTTTCCCCGGAGAGAGTGCCCTTTTCAGGGCTCGCACTGGAAATGTGGCGGCCTCTATAAGAGCCCGTCCTCTTCCCGGTTATGCTGTAAAAGCCAGTAAGGCTAACAGCTAAACACAATCCGAACAAAAAAAAAAAACAGGTTCCTTTTAAACAACAATTCGAAATCGATATATATAATCCTCGTCTGGTGACAAGTAGACGGCGGAGCGTTGGGGTGAAGAATCTGGTGGCATTTTCATTTATTCCGAAACGGGAAATCTTCGCAAGAGTGAGCTAACGAAGGGGCTGACAATTATAGACTATCATATATACACAGTTATTGGTAATTCGACATGTAGTGGTGATAGAGGAGATTATTTGCGATAAATTTAATCTCCATAAGTATATAATAAAAGTGGACTATTTTTGAGCTATCGTCTTTTAGCTTTTTCAAAATAAATCATAATTGCGGCTTCAAAATTGCATCACGTATCGATTTAAATCTCATTTTTTCTTTTGATTTCTAAAAACCAGTACAAACTGGTTATTTACTAATATTAAAGCAACAATTATTGATCCAAGTTTAAAAATGCAAGACGGAAATCGATGTAACGTCAACATTTCTTTGAGATTACTTTCCTTTAAAACGCTTTAAAGTAAAAGAAAAGTCTTCGTAACTTGACTTTATTTTATAAACACAACCTTTTTCTTAGCTCTCCAAAAATGCAAAAAAAAAATTATCGCAAAGAAATCAGTCGGAAATTCGTATCCAACCTGAACCTACTTTGACGACGACACTTGATGTAAGTATTTTTTTTTGCGCTGGGTAATGCCTTCACGCATCTCGATAAAAGACTAATTAGATCGGGAGTATGGGACTCACTGATAACAGAATACCCACTAAAACCGAGCGGATCCCTCCCCATCCATGAGTGAGATCACTAGAGGTTTCATAACTGCATTCCACTCTAGTGACCCGGATCAACCACTTAATAGAGTGAGGCATGAAGTGCATAAGTACGACTTCTGCCACTAAGTCTCCTCCGACGGCGAGGGAGAGCTCCAGTCTCTTGCTCCCTTAGCCTCTCATTTGCCTCCTTCAGCGAGATGACGGTCTCGCAAAAGAAGGCAACCACCCTCCACCCAATTTCACTGGCGAACATTACCCCAATTATGGTCTCCAGTGAAAAATCTGCTCTAACCAGCGACAACAAGATATGCCGCTGGGGTGCCCACACTGGGCACTACCAGGGTACGATGCTCCGTATCTACAGGAGCACCCTATATTTTTGAGTAAGAATTGACTTTTCTTTACAGTACTTGTCAATATCACATTAGATATTTTGAGGTTTTCGTAATTGTGATAATTAGATCATCCCTCTTATAAAAGGTCGTAGTTTTTTCATTTCAATCATGTATCTATTAAAACACTAATATAATTAGGATTTTATACTTGACTCCTTATACGTAACATCGTCGATATACTGGATAAAACGAGGTAACACAAATAGCGGCGACGTTAACCTCGACACACTATTTCTTGTTATTTTAACAGAATATAACACTTCTAGGGTCATCAATTATCATTATATATTATAATTAATGCCTATAACGATAGGGGTTATTAGGTTTCATGCTATTTGACCAAAATATTTAGAATGTTCCACATTATTGTAATACATTGATATAATACATGACACATTTTAAGAGCCAATGGATTATAGTTGAGACTGAAGTTCTCTTCCTAAAACTTATATACCTAATTATTACTTTAAAGTTCAACATTGTGCTTTTCGTTAAAGGAAAACATCGTGAGGAAACCTACATATCCCTGCAGCAGTAAAAAACATGTTAGTAAGTTTATAATATACGAATCTTTACATAGTATAAAATGAAGTCGTTTCCGCTGTTTGTTATCCTAAAACTCTTAAATTATTTAACGGATTTTAATGCAGTTTAAAACAATAGATAGAGTGATTTAAGACAAAGGTTTATATGTATAATACATATATGTTATAATACAGAAAATCTGAAAAATTCAAATATTTATAATGTGTCAGCTAACATATTTTTGAGCGCAAACACTGGCTAAACCCTACGAGATATATCAAATTAATGTAATAAAAAATTGTATATCTCAAAAAGATCAATGAAAAAGTCAAAGATAGTATCTATTTATCTCTAAAGGATAACCCACGATAACCATTTTTATCTTTTATCTATTACAATACAAATATGTGTTACATATCAAGCTATTTTTACAATACAGTTATTCCTTATACAACGAAATTAATGACATACGTTGTATATTTCATGTAGATTAAAATGTCTTTAACAGCATTTCAATAAAATGGATATCTTAAAAGATATCTCTATAAGAATCGAACGTATTCATAAACGATTCTTAAATCACATTAGTTTTGGTGACGGATCATACAGTAATGTTAATTCTAGCTACTATTTTAAACCGTATTATTATAAGTTACCTACCCTATCTGATCGTAGAAAGTTGCTGGATCTATGTTTCTTACACAAACTGATAAATGAGACTATTGACTCACCGACTTTACTGAACAAAATAGCTGTGAGGATCCCTAGGCCGTACAGTAGGGTAAAAAACTACATGCCATTAATATTCAGGACCTGTAAAACGAATCTAGGTGTTTCGGCGCCTATCAACTGAAAGACAAATACCTATAATAATATTAATAAAGTCATTAACATAGACATTTTTGGGGACAGCTTTATCAAATTTAAAAAAAAAATAAGGACTACTTTTTGGCCAAGTACTTGGTAGCATAAATTTAGCTGTATGCTAGTTTGTCTTTGTCTAATTGATGTTTCTCTTTAGTATGTATTTTTTTCCTTCTTTTGATTTTGTAGTTTATTTAAATAATTAACTGTAAGAATTAGCATGCTGTGACTGCCTATAAGTAGGTATACAATTTTAACTAGTATTTAAGATCTTGTTGTTATATCAATATATAATTGTAACCTGTAGATGTCCTAATAAATAAATTAAAAAAAAAGATATCGATGCAAAAATAGTCGCTACCCCAATAGTACGTACACTTGCTAGGTCTTACGAAATATTCGTTAAAACAAGAAACTCGTTACATTATAGTCTTGATAAATTAAATTTACACCGTAATTTTTATAGATTTTAATCGATTTCCTAATAAAAATAAATAAATGCACCTCATATTTAACGATAATAAATCTCGCAACTTATAATTGGTGCAAGAAATCCGGTTTTTAATATCCATTATTGGCCATTATAACCGACATACTTTATCTCAAATGCAAAAATTTGATTCAGATCAATAGATTTTAATGAGTTTGAGGTAATTTATTAGTGTTTTGCCGTCATCAGCTCGAATGATAATGATATATCTCTTTAATAATGGGTATATAATTATCATGACAAGCTAATTTAAATTATTTGAGAGATACACCATACTTTTGTGCATATTAACTTAGTATGACCTTATTTACTGTTGTATATTGAAGTTAAACTTCTTTAAGCGCATGAGGATGAAACGCTTGATTAGCGTCACGAAGATGTGCAGCGTTTTTATGCTAATTCATTCCAGGGTTAGGTAGTTTTAATATTTACAAATAACGTGTGGCATTTACAATTCGTCATTTGAGGGTCTTCTTCATCCTTTTTCCTTCCCTCTAAGTCTCGGAAATCGTGAAAAGTTTAGGTCCAAAAAATTCTGTGGTTTTGTAAAAGACTTTACAAGTGAAACAGCTGATGCGAGCCATGTGCACCGCTATATTTGCTTCAATATTAGCACATTCGCTGTAACGCAATTTCGACAAAATGATAGATGGATGAAAAACTTTGGAGGCGATGTAAGAAAATTTCCACCTTAAAAACTGTTATCTCTTTAAATATAATAACATGCATAAAGTAAGGTGATCTATGCAATATTATACGCATCCATAACGTCATTTATAACTACCACTTGACGATAAGACGTCCCAGTTACATGATATGTCTCATAATGCATTTCTAATGGGACATTCTCCGACAGACTTGCGTCAAGTTATTATACTCCAAAAGTAGCCGTCAAGACAACATTGTTAATACAGTACACTCACATATTATTAGAATTTAAAAAGTTTTAATTTGGGCCCACATGCCGAAGAGGTTCAGAAGATTAGGGCCTCAGCAGACAGAGCTCTGATCCAGAGGTGGCATGAGGATCTCGGATCTCCTACAGCGGGTCTGATCCGTCCCCACCTGGACAATTGGATATCTAGGGGGCACGGATCTCTCACTTACAGGCTGGTGCAGATGCCGACCGGACATGGTTGTTTCGGCAAGTTCGCAGAGAGGTAACGCCTGCCTGCCATGAGTGTGATGCACCTGTAGATACAGTGCAGCACACTCTGGCAGAATGCCCGGCGTGGGGACCCCAGCGGCATCTATTGACGTCGTTGGTCAGAGGAAACCTTTCACTGGATGGCATAGTTGGCGCAATGCTCACCGGTGAAAGGGAGTGGAGGACAGTGGTCTCCTTCTGTGAAAGTGTTATTTCGCTGAAGGAGGCACATGAGAGGCACAGGGAGAACGTTATAGACGCTCCTTTACTTCGACGCAGGAGGTTGGGAGGTAGGAGGCGTCGATTTGCGCTTCTCCTTCCTCCTTCTTAAGTTTCCCAGAGGAATCTTCCGGAGTGCCAGGGTAGATTGCGTCTACCGATCCTCTGGTGCTCCAGTAAAGGAAGCGGAGGGTATCGCTGGGTTTTAGTGGGTATTCTGGTTTACCAGCGAGTCCCACACTGCCGATAAGATTTTACTCTGATCGGCGTGCATAAAGGCATTTCCCAGCGTTAAAAAAAAAAGTGTGTGAGTATCTGACTCCTAACTAGTTTCCGGTGTTTAGGATATCACATATGCATCACTTGCGGACGTTTATGCACCTTGGTTTAATGTCTCTGCTACTTATTATACAGAGGCAGAAGGCTTACCTACCGTTTGTAAGAGGAGTGACTGACAAGATAGGTAAATTTTAAAATTAAATATAATATCAATACCGTCTTCACTCCCTTACAAAAGATAAGTGATAAGATGCGGTCTCCAAAGGATTGTACCGTATTAATGTCCGGGCGTCTATAAAATTGACTGCAGCTGTGGAAGCTCCTATATCGGACCAAACAAACAGATCCATAGCCCAACGTGTTTCTGAACATATAAATGCAGTCAAACACAATGATACTCAAAAATCAGCAGAACATCTCCTTCAGCCGGGCACCAAACACTGGATTAAACTTCATTGCCCGCAAGTTCTATCCACGGACCGTCACTACATACCAAGAATAGTCCGCGAAGCTATTGAAATTAAGAAATACAAAAATCGCGACAAGGGAAGTTGGCAACGTGGAATCCAGTAGTAGATATATGTCAAAAAGGCAAGCGATTTAGTGTATCAAAATTAAAAAATGACGTCGTGAGTACAGTATGCCGAAAAAAGAACAAAGTACCGACACCATTAAAAAGAACGCGCCGCAGGGTAGAAAGATTCTGGACCCTGACAGCAATTCCTAGCCACTGCAGTCTCGTCGCGACCACCGCCCCTGCAATTGGGGCGAAATGTCAACAAATCCACAAAAACATTTGTATTTATATATATAGATATTTGCTGTATAAACAATCACATAGTTCGTTATGGTCCTTATAGGCTAAGATCCCGCTGCAAAATTCCACTGCGTTCATATATCAAATAGATAGTTGCTACGCGATAAAGTAGAAACTTTGTGACAAATTTTCTCAGAAAGCCTTTTGAAGTTTTACTTCTTTTGGCGCGTGAGGGAGAAATGATGAGAGTAAAGTTTGACGATGCGATTTTTTAAGTCTTGTTTATATTTATACAAATCTAAAACTTTAGATTTCCGATACTTAGAGGAAGGGAAAAAAGACTGTTAAGAATTTTAAGAATTGCCATTCAATTATTAAAAGCGTCGAAAATTAATAAAAATAATTTATTGAAATCTCAAATGACGAAGTGATAATTAAAATGCCACATTCTATTTGTAAATATTAAAATACCTAAGGTACAAACGAATTAGCACAAAAAACGCTGCACGTCTTCGTGACACTAATCACGCGTTACATCCATAAAAAATTACACTCATGCGCTTAAAGAAGTTTCACATCAAAAAACATCAGGAAACTGATAACAGAAAGAGTTACTCGGGTAAACATAAATTTCTCTATGTTAAGTAATATAACAATAACAATAACATTGAAGTTAGGTAATATTAACTTTCAAGGCCTTTAAATAAATGAATATTGATTAAATATTGCCTAGAGCGAAAGACTTCGAACAGTGCGTATTGCCAGTGATCACATACGGATCGGAAATGTGGTCGCTGACTATGAGCCTCATTTGAAAGCTCAAAGTCACACAGCGCGCGATGGAAAGGGCTATGCCTGGAATTGCTCTACGCAATCAAATCAGAAATGAGGAGATCCGTTGAGGGACTGAAGTCACCGACATAGCCCTAAAATCACGAAGCTGAAATGGCACTGGAAGGCACATAGTCCGACGAACCGAAGAACGTCGGGGTTTGAAGGTGCTGGAATGGCGACCACGCACCAGAAGGTGCAATGTAGGTAGACCCAGAAGGTGGACCGACGACACAAGGAGGGTCGCCGGTAACCGCTTGAGTCAGGCGGCACAAGATCGGGCACAGTGAGTATCATTAGGCGAAACCTTTGTCCAGCAGTGGTCGTCCATCTGTTGAAATGAGTGACTGAGAAAGAGAGCGAAAAAGACTTCACTACAATATGAACGTAGAAATTTTGCAGCGGGCTCCTAGGCTATTATGTTTCATGTCTATTTCCTAACGTTTGTGCATGCCCAAATCATCAAGGCTAACGTCCTACGGTATTAATTGTAACAAAAAACTTCAACCTAGCCAAATAGTATGGGAAATAATTATGTAAATCGAATCAGTAATTCTCGGAACTAACACAAATAGATTTTGTTTTGTATTTTATAATATCTAAAAACACGTATCGACAGACTAACGACGTATTTCGATTAAAAAAATTATAGTTTTCTTAGCGATCCCACTGGCGCAATTATTGGCGTCCTAAGTTCGCTACCCAGAAGAGAAAATTTAGGAATTGCACTTCCTTATTTGTTTGAGTACGGCCTGGTTAGAGGCTTCGGTCGTGGCTAGTTACCATCCTACAAGCAAAAACGTACCGTCAAGCAAAAAGTTAACGCTCTGGTACGATGCTGCGTACAAAGCATAAGAGATAAATTACCTTACCATCTTATACTGTACCATCACTTATCCAGTGTTGGAATTGCTATTATATTACTATATTTTTATATTAAGCTGCTTTCGAAGCTGTTGTTTTAATGTCTACTGCGATTGATGATAATTAATTTTTGCGTGGGGAATTTTACAACGAGGTATAATTGCTGGTAGTGCCAGAAAGCGACATTCATTGTATTTGTGGCACAAGAAGTATAAAGTGTGAGATATAATTATGAATAATCTGAAATTAATACAGCTTTTGATATAACCCTTCGCTTGTCCGTGGAAACCATTTTTTGGTGTTATTTCAAGTAACATGTCCCAAAAAAGGAAAAAATTATTTGGAGTAATCTGTCCGACGTAATTAGAGTTAAATACAGTCGCTTTTCCTGCCCCTCAAGTTTTTTGCTTCGATTGCCCCTCGGGACGAATGACGCTAAAGTGGCTCTTGACACTTAAATGTTCATGAAAGACTACCAAATGTTACGATTTTTATGTTTGCTATTTGTTAAACTATACAATATTATCTTTTGTTTATTAAATTAATACTCTGTTAAAGCGTCATGTTGCGCTAAGCTTTGAGATAGCGAAAAAAGTCCGTCTTGTATTTATAGGCTCATATCTTAAAAATTAAAACGTACCTCAAGGGTTTTCATTGTTATTGACATCACTTATATAATCAAAAACACAAATAATCACCACATTCACAGTATATAAAATACCACAAAAGAAGTTAACGACCTTCGACACGACACACGCATCGTTAGTAACGGTCACTTTATAATTTTTTTTTATTATCTGGTGCCTATCTGGTTTTATTTTTAGCCAAAAAGCGAGATAGATAATACACATTTATGACTTAAAAAGAAAGGGATGCTTATATTTCTGATTGCCCGAGTTGAGACAGAACTATAGTATCATGTCAACAAATCAGTCAAGGGCTAACTTGACAACAAAAAAGATAAGTATTTCTTGTTATAAAAATTTAATGGTTATGAAAAATAAACAGTGAGTTAAAATTATAGAAAATATAGCAATACAAGGCTATAAAACAACTAAGTAGCAGAGTTGATACCATTAAAAAGAGCTTAAATGCAACATGTTAGCTTTTAATCTTTATGTAAATATGTTCACCTTGCTTTATACGTTTTTGATATGGGATTACTTTATAAAGAAACTTATTTTTATTTTTTTATTGCTGATAGGTTATCGCTTGTGATCTCATCTGATGGTAAGTAATGATACAGTCTAAGATAGAAGTGATCGAGATGGAGTCTTAACAGCCTTACTGGAGCAGTGGTGTGAGGTCCCAGATTTGATTGACATTGCATTTTCTAATTAACTTAGTCTGGACTGATGGCAGGCTTCGATCACCCTACCAGCAGACACATACCAGTAATGAGATTTGCGGATCCGGTTCCGGTAGATTGCCTTTTCTCAGATTAGCGCGGTTCCATCTCACGTTAATCTATCAGCAATAAAAAAATGGAAGCGTCCTAATCTGATAACAGTTAATTTACCTCTTATGGTTTGTACACAACAACGGGAACATAAATCTCTTTACTAGGCGGTACTTTTTTGCTGATAGGGTGGTAAGCCACGGTCCACCAATCCAAACTTAGAGACATTATAAAATGCACTAAAATTACACCGTCTTCAATTTAACTCCGGACATCTGCATTTTTACCTCAAGTCTCCCAGTAAAAGCCAAGCTGAAGTTCTACGGAGCCTACGTCCGCTCCAGACTGACGTATGCGGCTCCTGCCTGCTACTTTTTCTGCTCAGGGTACCAGAGGACTAGGCTGGATCTGCCAGCAGAACAAGTGCCTACGCATGATAGTAGGAGCTCCGAGGTACGTCAGAAATGATGTCATCTACCATGACACCAGGACGCCCACCGTGGTTGTTCGTCCAGAACTTGGCGAGGAATATGTTTCACTACGCGGATAACTCCCCACACACACACACCTCTACGGCATTGCCAGCCAGCACCCAAGAGCAGCAAGCACTGGGCGTCCCCTGCCTCGTGAACTATTACTGTCACCGCCTCCTGACGTAGGCGTTGATGACGACTCAATGGCAGTGGCGGTACGCGGATTAGACAACTTACGAAATTGATTTGGATGGACCCACTAGCGTAGCCGGCGGGAAACAGCCCGTATCACTGCGGGCAAAATAGATTACCAGACATCAAATTGATGCCTGAGGAAGATGCCCAGGTAAGAAGGCAGTGCCTCTAGGCCCGCACCCCTCAACTGCCGTTGAGAAGAACCCAGGATGGGAGGTCATCTGCTAGCAAATTCAGTTCTCGCGCCACTGTGCCAGTGCAACCGTCAGATGCGAGCTATGGACGTCGCCATATTGTTTTTGAATGCGCTACCAAGCGCCTATCACTTTAGTTTATAATACGACATGCGATACAAGGACGAAAAAATAAGAGGCGACGTAAAAGTTTCACTTTAATAAGATAACAGCAAAATATTTATTCACCAGCTCTTAGACTATAATATGCACTGACTATTATGACCTATATTGCATTTCTTATCTTCTACCGCACGTAATATTTCATTCAGATACTAGATATAACATTAATTACGTTAGTACTTAAATTCTAAGGCATGATGATGCAACCTGAACTCACTTTGAATTAACTTTGCAAACCTAAAGGGTCAAAGAATTTTTTACGCTAAGTAAGGACTGTAACCAGTCGCGCGCGGTGGAGGGGGAAGCCTCCGTTACGAGACGTATTCACGTTCAACAACCGGCGGTATCCATTACAAAGCCATTTTCAATTTTTATGTATTAGGTGCACAATAAATGGTATTGTATTGTATATACAAGGTATTAGGAGACCGCTACTGAAAACCAACTGCCTCATTGGTCTAGTGGTTAGCATGTTAGACTACATACATGAGGTTCTGGCTTCGAGTCCCGGGTCTGGCCAATCCAAAAATACATATTGAGTTTTCTATTAAGATTTTCTCAATAATTTCCCGAAGTTGGGAAGTTGACGGTGGGATCCACCCCCGTGCCTCGGAGAGCACGTTAAGCCATCGGTTCTGCGCCTGATCTTTATCCACACTGCCAACTGGAGCAGCGTGGTGGGTCTATGCTCTAAAAACCCTCGCTCCTCGGAGTGAGGAAGCCTGTGCCCAGCAGTCGGACATTAATGGGCTACTTACTACTGAAAACATAGACAGACGATACTATAAGTACGACGTACTATAAGTACGACGATAGTACTTTGATAATGAAACGGCAAAAAAATCGATTCAGATTTAAAAAAAATCATATTTTTGCGTTGAGCCGTGGTTTCAAGGGCGGAATGGGAGTTTTTTGCACTTTCGCACAATTTAGTCGTTTCTTTTACACACACACAGGCGTCGGACGCATGCGGTCGTTGACCCGACCGTCAGCTGATTGTTTCATTGTTGGTTGTTTTTTTTAATAATGTAATGTATTTTTTATGAAAATATGATGGAGTGTAAATAATTAAAGGTGTCATTAGTACAAACGTCTGTCTTCCTTTTCGGGAGCGGTCTTCTAATTCCTTGTAAAATACAATACCATTTATTGTGCACCTAATACATAAAAATTGAAAATGACTTTGTAATGGATACGACCGTTTGTTGAGTGTGAATACGTTTCGTAATAGGGGCTTCCCCCTCCGCCGCGCGCGATTCGTTACAGGCCTTACTAAGCGTAATAGTCTTAGATCCTAACACTTTGTATAGGATGAGTGTTAACTCTTACTATGAATTGAGGAGTCACAACAAGGCCGTTTACTTCCTCATAACTCACAATGCTATATTTAATTCAGTATTAAACAATAGCTTCGATAAGCTGAACGATATGAGCAATATTGACATGAACTTCGACAAAAAAAAAACAACACACGATAATTGGTATCGATGTTATTAGGGTACTCACTTTAACAAAACACAAAAGAGCAATACGTAAAAAAAAAGTAAGTAAGTAGCAGCCCTTTAACGTCCCACTGCTGGGCACACGCCTCCTCACTCCAAGGAGTGAGGGTTTTTAGAGCATAGACCCACCATGCTGCTCCACAGCGGATTGGCACGCATAGCACCCGACAAGTGCAGTCTCTATTCCTTCACTCTCATAGTCCGATGTGACGGGAATCCGACACGATCGGAGAGAGATCAGGCGCAGGACCGACGGCTTAACGTGCTCTCCGAGGCACGGGGGTGGATCACACCGCCAACTTCCCAACTTCGGGCAAATATTGACAAAATCTTAATAGAAAACTCAATTTTGATTTTTGAATAGGCCCGACCCAGGACTCGAACCCAGGACCTCATGTCTGTAGTCGAACATGCTGACCACTAGACCAATGAGGCAGTCAATGAGCAATACGTACCCTATATCAATTAGGATCTCGTTCTTCTCTATGAGATAAATTAAAAGAAACAACAAGTACTAAAAACAAACTTGTAATCTCTTATTTTAGAGTGAACAAGGTTCAGAAATCATTTGTCGGTTTGAGCATAGGCATTTTTAATAAGATACCGCAATCTGTTTTAGTTTTGCCTCCGTATAATTTTAAAAAATATGTCAAAAACATACTTTTACATAAGGCATATTATAATTTTGAAGGTTATTTAAGCGATAGAAATGTTTGGACTTGATTCCAGTTGCTCACAGAACCAAATATATTACACATTGTAACATACAAAACTATCTATAAAAGAGTAACCGTTGAGTTTCTTGCTGGTTTCTTCTCAGCGGATTGAACTTTCCGAACTGGTTGTCGATTTGTTATCGACGGAGAGACTACTGAACCTACTTGAATAGAGACTATTTTGATTATGAATTTGATATAAACGTGAATCTTTATAAAGCTCGCTAACATATCTCGCTCTTAACTTCCGTTTGCCTCGGCCGATCACACATTTTGTATCACATTAGCACCGACAGCGTAACTAACAGCCAAGCTTACTCGCCAAGTCAAATGTTTATAAAGAAGTTTTACTTAAAAACTAGTTTAACTAGTTCAAAAACTAGGTTGTCTGGAACAGATCGCATTAAGTGATAAGACCGCCTTTGCGCCCTTAATTAAGAGACTTACTCTTTAAGAAAGTTCAATTTGTATGTTTCTTGGTTTGTGTGCAATAACGTTTGAATAAATAAATAAAATAGTTCTTTTTATTGTCGACAGGTTAGCGCTTAACTACACTATCACTGCAGGACGGTTGCAGGAATCACAGGTGGGATGCCTGATAGTAACGAGGTTCTGAGAAGAAGATTCCTTTTGGATAGGTGGAAGGAGGATCTCAGATCCCCTGTAGCGAGTGTAGCTTTCCTACAGACTGGTGCAGGTGTGGTCCGGACACAGATATTTTGGTTAATCCTCCTGGATATGGTAATACGTCCTGGAATCGCTAATAGGGGGGAACCTCTCGTTGGTGAGCATAGTCTGCGCACTGCTTGCCAACGAAATGTGTTGGAGGACAGCTGGCTACTTCTGCGAATTTGTTATCGCCGAAGGTGGCATCATCATGCCATTGATGCCCCCCCCCCCGCTGTGACGTAGGAGGCAAGTTAACAGGATGCGTAGATATGTGCGTCTTCTTCCCCTTCCATGAACGATTGAAATAAGATGCCAAAATCCGGAGTGCCAGAGTGGATTGCGTATGCGTACATATGGTTCTCTATTCAAGGATGTCGACGGTTTTCCGCTGGGTTTTACTGGATATTCTGACTTGACAGTGAGTTCAACACCTCGTGCGTAAAGGCATTTCCCAGTGCCAGCAAAAAAAAATAACTGCACTATCACCTGTTGTTAAATAATGATATGAGATGGAATCGCGCTCACCTCTTAATAAGATCTCTGAACCTAAAGTAGTCTGGCATAAATCGCTGCTTAACGATAAGACCACCTTTTTGTACCCTTTACTTAAATGTATTGTATATATTTCCTGTGTCGTCTGTTGAATAAAGTATTTTTTCTTTTCTCTCTATTTCCCATTTTCTCATCGTACCTACGCAGCATTGCGCAAATAACTTACTTGGCAAGGTCAGGGTGGTAACTAGCCACGGCTGATACCTCCCAGTCCAGACTCAAATAATAAAAAGATGCATTCGCCTAAATTTGCCTGAATGTGGGATCTCTGCTAGTGAAACGAATACTCGCATCATTGCGCAAATAACCCCGTCAAATTTTCTTATGAATTTATTTTCACGGAACGCTATATTTTATCTAAAATGAAAGTGGCCTAAGGTGGAGTACCTTTTATCCAGCTATCTGCCAGTTATAGTCCTATTAAAATCGCTTCAGCTTTTTTCATATACATTTCACATTATATAAGTACCGTATACGTTTAGTGAAAACACTGACAATGTAAGAAAAACCTATATGATGAAAGGATATTAATCGTGGTATCAGTAACAAGCTTTAATCTTTAAATGAATCCTTATTAAGAATCAAAGGTATTCTTTATAAAATAGTTATTGTTTCATAAAGGCTTAAGTGGGAAATTCCGTAAGGTTGCCTGGCGCAAATCTTTTTCTATATAAAAAAGGTAAGTAGCAGCCCATTAACGTCTCACTGCTGGACACAGGCCTCCTCACTCCTCATATGAAAGAGGGTTTCTAGAGCATAGACTCACCACGCTGTTCCACTGCGGGTTGGCATAGTACACAAGTGCACTTTCTATTCTTTCACTCTCAAAGTCCGATGTGACGGAAATCCGACACGACCGAAGAGAGATCAGGTGCAGGACCGACAGCTAAATGTATTTTCCGAGGTCACCGCCAACTTCGTAACTTCGAGCAAATATTGAGAAAATCTTAATAGAAATCTAAATGTCGATGTTTTTGAATTGGCCTGACCCAGGACTTGAACCCAGGACCATGCGGGATGATGCAGACACCTACGAGGCAGTCCACTTTCCGTATATGTTGTTGAAATATTGAATAGAATACCTTTTAATTCATCCAAATATCTTTTAGTGATATTTGAAGTTAATACAATATCTTCATTAATTAATTTTGCGGAAAATTGTACAGGACTTTTTATTGAAAGCTCTAGTAAAGGCTTTAATGGTTTCTTTCTATATAAAGAGTTAAAGCTCGTGCCAGATCGCATCGAGACATAAGGAGCTAAATTGGCATGCATAAAAAAGGTTATAATGAGCAAACCTTAAAAGATAGATATATGCTATTGTGGACTTTTTTGTAGATCGTTTAAAGGGGATTAATTCTGTTATACATGATTTTTGCGAAACTATTACCGTTTACTCATCACACGCTGCGGAAGATCTCAAAAGGAATAAGCCGGATTTTTAAACAATGTTTCAAAATTAGATGCTTCTAATAATCTAAGCGTGATGAAATATAGCTCATAACCTTCTTCGATATATAGGCTATCTAACACTAAAAGAATTTTTCAAATTGAGCCATATTTTTGTAGCTTATGTACATCTTCCTTTTGTTTCCTTTGCTTTGACATCTACTTTTATATATGACAACTTCCTATAGGCTTTCTTTATCCTTTTCTCTACTGCCATGAGACATACAGTTAAGTCTTAGTTTTTATTTAATATTTCATGTAATTAATTTTTTGTATGTATTAACGATTTATCTATCTATCTACCGGCCTTTTTATGCCGTAGTCCACATTAGAAAACAAGCACTAACCTGTATAGAATTTAAATAATTCAGCATGCCGCAAATTATGTAATGCTTAACAATTTAGCGTTCCGATATTTGTCAGCATGAAAACCTTTAAATTAACTAAATGTTTTCATAAGGCTTAGTAGTTAAGACATAACCATTACTCGTCCAAAGCCCGGGCTTAAGTTCTAAATGTTGTAGTTATACCATCTAAGTTTACATTTCTGAATAAAAAGTTTTAAAACATTGGTAATAGAAAAAGATGAATTTCCTCTTAAAAGAGCAGGAATCTTTAACATTTTGTCACTGGGAAATGCTTTTACATAAGCTTTATGGAGTCTACAACTCGATCCATGCCTGTGATACTCATTGTTTATCAGAATATATCGCAGCGGAATCTGTTCATCCGATTGGTAGATGCCAGATGTTTGCTGACGCATTCAGCTATGGCGCCTTGGATGAATTCGACTCAAAGGCTTAACAAAGCAGAAGCAGGCCGGCGAAATTGTACCGCTCTCACCACTTGCCTTTCTAACGCCTCCGTTTGCAAGATAACAGCTTTAAAGAAGGAGGAAACTACCTTCCAAACTAGCTCACTATCGAACATAGCCCCTACTAGTTGGGCAGTTAGAGTTTACTCACAACCAGCTACACAAAGATTGCACTGAAGTTCTCATGCATGGCATTCTGCCAATGTATTATGTCAATGCAGTCGACTCCTCACAATTCACAACTTGGTGGAAATACTTACCAGAGAAACCGTGTCCATTAAAAACATGTTACCTCTTAGATTGTTATAAACCATCAGGATAGAGCACATTTAAATGCTTATCTGTCGGCAATATGAAAAAAATTGATATATCCTTAAGAGCACAGGTATGTAGCAGCATTTAAGGTCCCACCGCTGGGCACAGGCCTCCTCAGTCATAGAAGAGAGCGTTATTAAAGCATAGACCCACTGTTCTACTGCGGGTTGGCAGGTGGCCGATGTGACGAGAATCCGACACGACCGGGAAGAGATCCGACGCAGGACCGACGGCTTTACATGCCCTATGACTTTGACCGAACATGGTAACCACTAGACCAACGAGGCAGTCCCTTTCTGTGCTGTTTTGTGTTTCTTCTGAGCAGTTTCCTTATCTCCTCAGTATTAAGAGTACAGGACAGGATGAATACATTATTTTTTAGTTCTGTATTCTTAACGGCATAACATTTACAATAAATATGAATAATGAGTAAATAATAAACTAATATACAGCAGTGATGTGTCCACTGTAAATCTTTCGATTAGTTCCAACTTTATTCGAATAAACGTTACATATATGAGCGTGACAGTTTAGTCAAGTTAAAAAATCACCTAATGAAGGTGCTCAAGACTTCTAAACAAGTTTTCTCTACAAAAACTTCATGATATACATTGCTTTAAAACGGAACCTGATCTGTTAGAAAACTGTTCGTTCTTGACTCGCTCTTAGACCCGATCTTTTTAGTTTTATCGGAAACAAAAAGCATAACTACAGTCTTCGAGTCATGATTGAAGTAAAAAAAATGGCCTCGACTCGCTACACAATACAATCACCCCAAAAAAATTTCTTTATCTCCTCAGTATTCAAAACATTTCATTAAACATATTCATATAAATTTTTAAGTACTTACAGAATAGATGTATGCTCTATTATGTAATCTATTCAAAATATCGCTTCTTTAGAAGAACAGTGACATATTAAAAAAAAAAACTTATGACTTTTTGATCTCTCATTACAATCAAAATATTCATTTATAAAAGTTAGTAAGATGTAAAAACCAATCTCGTGACATCGATTTATAAGGTGACAAAAATCCAGAAGTCATTTGCCAAGGATTTGTATATAATAACATACTACAATCAACGTTGGACTCTCAATGTTATTACGTTGGGAAATCCTCATGGATACTCGCAATACCACGAGGGGTGGGGGGGTGGGGAGATATTGTGGGTTAAACCCTAAGGGTGCCCATCCCTACGTTCGTAGACGAAAGCTCGGGACCATCAATACTTTCCTACTTCCGTTAGCGATACAGCCACAGGGCTCTTCCCATCAGATTCTTCCACACGCACTGCCGCCTCCTTTTGCGACATAACGTCCTCGTAGAAGGAAACCATCTCCTCCTAGCATACTTCTCTGTCCAACTTGGACATACCATTTACATAAGTCCGAGCGTCATGTAAGGAATTCTGTGTAAGAGTATTATACTATTGAGGAATATATTAAGGACAAAAATGCTATATACAATCGATTATTATCAGCATCAGCTCCTGATGATGCTTTTTTACGGGTTCATCTAGTTCAAGAGCAATTTAAAGAATTAGTGATGTAAATTATAGAATGTGATATTTTAATTACCAACAATCTTGCAATAAATGATTTGATTCATTGACTAATATGAGAAATAATGAGAAATGTTGGGTGGCAGTGACCTTCTTCTACAAGACTGTAGACTCGTAAAAAGGAAGAAAGGAATTGGATGGATTGCAATCGAGATTCTCTTTTAGGAAGTCGAAGGTGAAAGGGTACTAGGCAGCGTATGTTTGCGCACATGGTCATTTCTTCGTTAATCCTGAATCAGACTCAGTCAGGACACCAGGGATATCTCATTTATGAATTAAGAGGCTTCTGGTCTAAATCCTCTCTCCTAGAACCTCACACTGCTGAACCAGGGGTTGGGGCTTATGCATAAATGTATTTCCCAACGTAAAACAAGGATCAATCAATTCATTAATTTAAACGCCATTACGGATAAAATTATTGTTAAAAGAGTACCCACTAAGTTTTTTGCTAGAATCTTCTCAGTAGAATCTGCTTTCTAAACCATTAAAGTTGAGAGGCAACTAACCTTTGGTTCTGTGGCATTAAAGAATTTATTAACTAAATAAGATTAATATAATGACGATGGGAAAAAAAGAAAAAACCGATAGAGTTCTTTCTGGATTCTTTGGACAAGATGCGAAAGAGTCTTCGTAACTGCAGATTTTTAATCGTTCTTTAATATGATCATCAGTATAAATTATGACAAAATGACTGTCAATGGAAACCAAGTAATTGAAAAAAGCCTTATAAGAAACCTCAATTGTCGTTTCAGTAGCAATTATTCGTAATTGCGGATGTTATTTGAATACGTCAAGAAAAGGTATTGATACTATCGGAAATGCGTTAATAATATTATTATTTTTTTACAGAAATAGAATATACTCGCCTTATAAAAATGGTTTAACACATATTTAAGTGCTCCCACGAGCGTTTTTCGTGATAAACTCAAAATCCACTCAACTGATTAACATGTAAATTCATTAATAGATAGAATAATTCATGGGGAAGATTTAGGTATATATGTCGGAGAATAAGAGAGAACGGAGAAGCATGAAGCACAAGGGCGTAGGGTTCTCCGCCGATGTTGTTATTAATTGGATCCATTATTTAATTTCTTATTCTGTGGGCGTTCGTGGGTAATGTTGGTGCAATCAAACACTTTGTTAATTAACTCAGATTATAATGTTCAATCACTTAATGTTCCCGATATCAATTTATACAAACCATTAACAATAATAGCTAGGAACGCGATAGTTTCAATACTCGACCACTCCGGCCGACCGCCACACGAGAACTGCCGAGAGACGGGCCCACGCTAATACAAAGATGGAGCCAGCGTTCCACAGACATATCACTCCGACATATATTTGTCTAGGTTTTTGTTTAAATATTTGTAGCAAGTTTGAGTAAAACTCAAGTCACTTGGAAGCTTCATATCATATACATTAAACTACTTCATGTAGACATTGTATGGGCTAATCACTAGTTTATTATGGTACCTCAATAAATAAATCAGTTTTACTTTCAGATAAAACCATGTATCTTTGCTATATTTCTCTTGAGACATTAGTGATATTTGGCAAGTGTTTTAGCCTCTGACCTTGCCAACTTAGTTTATCAGTTGATGAATACATTTTAATTGGGCGTTTTTTCATTACAAGTTAACAAGTCAAACTTTACTTTAACTTAAGTCACGTAGCCAACGTATCCCACATTAGGATTTTCCATTAAATTCCTAAAAAAAACTACGATACCACTTTTTTAAAACGCTTTTATTATCTCCGCCTGTATTTTTTTATAATCCCATGTAACGGAATCTTTGATTCTCTCGGTATTCGAGCACTTCAAAGCATCTGATTAATTTGAAATTTAGAATACTTAGGAAAGAATGATTTTAATATAATAATTAATAAGGTTTGTCCCACTACTTTAACCAGTACCTTATAATATCTCCCTTAACAGAGAGTGGCTAATTTGCGCGCTTGCTGCAGTGCTTAAGATATGTTAGCACTTTTTTTTTACCAAATAAAGGATTATAATTTAATGAAAATACAAAAAAAAAATACCCTCAAACAGTAAATTTAATAAGAACAATCAAAGCAAATAGAATTATCGATGATAATTGTTGCAAGCACGCTTTTAAGCAATAAAATATTTCTTTGATCACTCTCACCTAATCTTAAATGCAATTTATACCATTTAGTTTGTTATTTTATATAAATTTTGTAATATCTTCAATTAAAAAGCGTATTAAAACGTTTATTTTAATTCTTTATAGAAATAAACTTGGATAAAGTTGAGTCACTTATGGGATGTCTATGGAAATTTGCGAGTCACTCATGTGATGTCTATGGAAATTTGCGAGTCACTCATGTGATGTCTATGGAAATTTGTGAATCACTCGAGTCACTCTTCTGATGTCTATGGAAATTTGCGAGTCACTCGAGTCACTTATGTGATGTCTATGGAAATTTGCGAGTCACTCGAGTCACTTATGTGATGTTTATAGCAATTTGCGAGTCACTCGCGTCATTCATCTGATATCTATGGAATTTGCGAGTCACTCGAGTCACTTTTATGATGTATATTGATATTTAGGAGTCACTAAACTCACTTATGTAATGCATATATAAATTTCCGAGTCACTCGAGTCACTTATATGATGTTTATAGAATTTTGCGAGTCACTCATGTGATGTCTTTGGAAATTTGCGACTCACTCGCGTCACTGAGGTGATTTGTATAGAAATCTGCGAGCCACTCGCATCACTCATGTGATGTCTATGGAAATCTGCGAGTTACTCGCATCTCTTATGGTATGTCTATGGAAATTTGCCAGACAATCGCGTCACTCATGTGATGTCTATGGAACTTTGCGAGTCATTCCAATCACTTATATGATGTCTATGAAAATTTCCGAGTCACTTATAGGATGCCTATGGGAATTTGCGAGTCACTCCAATCACTTATGTGATGTCTATGGAAATTTGCGGGTCACTCGAGTCACTATGGGATGTTTATGGCCATTTGCTGTATCGGTAATGGTTTCCTATGGATATTGTTATACAAAAGACATCGTAATGGTTTAATGGATAGACTCTGCACTCCTTTTATAGTCCAAAGTTCGAATGTTGAACAGGCACCACTAAATTCTCTTCATTAAACTTATTTCCCTAAATGTGCTTGCTTGCTGGAGCAATCTTTAAAATACCTAACTTTATTACAACAATATTGTAATACGTGATAATCAATGAATATGCAAAAAAATATCTCAAATATTTTCAATATATTAATATACCAGTATGTTTACTTAGTCTTATCATACACGATTCATATTTGGGCAACATCCGTTCAACGTAGTAATATAACGTAAACATAATGATGCTATTGGGATATGAATATAATATTAATTATATTAAACGATATGGTTTTTTAGACTTACTATTTTGTAGAGATAAAATAGACACTATAGTTGTTTGTGTCTATGTCCATTATAGACTTTAAAACCCTCGAACTGATTTAACCAAAGAATGTTAGAAAGACAATAGTGCAAAGATGATTTTAGACCAGGAAACGAAAATCAGAGTCACAATAAATATGGTTAAAAGTGCAATAAAAATTGTGTTAATTATAAAATACGTACATTCTAATCCCATGCGGTTAGTCAGCTGATCGAAACCATGAACTATTCCATCTGGTCTTCGACAGGATTGCAGCAGATTGAGGAAGTCGTCGCAAATGCTGTTTAATTCCGGAATAAATCCCTGGATTGTATGAGGACTGGTCAACTCGCTGGTTAAATGTCTTCGAAGATGGTACCACTTTTCACCTTGTCTGGAATTTGAAGTTATATATCAATTTTGGCTGGAAATTTCATTTATGTCTGTATCTTGGAGGCTTCGGTCACAATTAATTACCACAATATAATAATCGAGCCAAAAATTACTTGAATTTTTAGCTCTTTTGCAAAACTTTGTTTTATAATATTAAAGTAAAGATTTATTTGTAATACCTTCAAAAAAAGTAAGTAGCAGCCTATTAACGTCCCACTGCTGGACACAGGCCACCTCACTCCGAAGAGCGAGGGTTTTTAGAGCATAGACCCACCACGCTACTCTACCGCGGATTGGCAGGCATAGTACACAAGTGCACTCTCTATTCCTTCACTTTCATAGTCCGATGTGACGGGAATCCGACACGACCGAAGAAAGATCAGACCGCAGGATCGACGGCTTAACGTGCTCTTCAACGCACGGGGGTGGATCACACCGCCAACTTCCCAACTTCAGGTAAATATTGAGAAAATCCTAATAGAAAACTCAATGTTGATTTTTGAATTGGCCCGACCCGGGACTCGAACCCAGGATGTAATAAATACCTTATTGTCTCAGAACTTCCCTATACATTTGACACTTTGATTGACACTATGAAGTTCGACTCGGGATTTATTATTTTCTTTACATTGACATTTTTAAATTCGTAATATCTTTTGAATGGAATGTCCAATTTTAATAATTGAAATAGTATTTCACGGGGATTGAAACGGTCTTTAATAAAACATTATATGATAAGGATACAGAGGTATGAATTATGTGATTTGATTTTTGCCGGCACATTTATTAACTTTTAAAATGTAAAAAAGTAGTTATTGTGGCATAACTACAGTAGTGGGACATATGGCATCGCGAATTTTTTTGTAGATATTAATACGGTCTATAACATTTTGTTCTATCTTCAATAGTAAACGCAGCGCATGTGATAACAGATTTTATGTGACCAATTTTTTCGCACCTTGGGTTACATTATTGCATTTTTCTTAGGGATTTCTAATTTTTTTGAGAAAGTAATATAGCCTATGTCACTCAGTGAAAATGTAGCTTTCTAATGGTGAAAAAAAAATCGAAATCGGTCTAGTAGTTTTTGTGTGGAAACGTAACAAACATACATACAAAAAAAATACAAATCTTTCTTCTTTATAATATTAGTTTAGTTTATTTATTATATTTAACTTTTCCCTTTAATTTGTGATAAATAGATACACTTTGTTTTTTTATAAGTAACTCTAATATACAGCTTTCACTTAATTTAAGGACAGATGTTTTTCATAATATTTAGTTTTTATAATACAGTTATGTTAATTGTTTCAACCTGTATTATTTAGCGTGCATTTAATTTAGACTGTATCATCACTTACCATCATGTAAGATCACATTTAAGGACCGGGAGAAACAATAAAAGCAAATAAAGTATTTCCAGATTACGTGGAAATATGAATACCTAATCGAAGTGTTAATCTCAAGCCTAAACCTTTCTTGAATCCATCTCAACACATAAAGAGTTTTATCCCAATCAGTTTAGCTATTTAGGAGAAAAATAGAATTGTATTTATTGCATTAAACTAGAGAAATATCCCTGTTTCACACGGATATAACAAATTATAATAATATAAGTAATGCAATGGCCTACTTGAAGTATTTTAATATATTATACGTGACCATTTAGGTAGGAGATAAAATGGATCTTTAAAAGATAGATATATGTCTTCGCTGACTTCTATGTGACTCTATAAAAGACAAATATTCAACCATGTATTGTTTTATTAAAACTCTAAGACAGTTTTTCCATAGACATCCCATAAGTGACGCGAGTGACTTGCAAATTTCCATAGACATCACATAAGTGACGCGAGTGACTTGCAAATTTCCATAGACATCACATAAGTGACTCGAGTGACTGAGGGTTTTCGATGAAAGCTCCAAGGAAGCTTTTCCAATACTTCTAACAATTATATTTAAAGTAATTTACATAATACTTGGTGGATTTAAACCCTTAAAGAGTGAGGAATCCAGTAGCCAGGAGTAATGTTAACAGACTGCTACTTAATCTTTTATTTTGAAGCTATGTTACGTTTTATAAAAGCTCACTCAAGGACACATTACGACAGAATAGTAAAACCAGATAATAAAATGTCTATTTTTGCACACAAATAAACGCAGGGCGAAACAGGAAGTGGATGGTAGCAAAAAACTAGCCGCGTCGATACTACGCAGCTGTAAGTACGTGATCAGAAACTTGAAATGTAACGAAATATGAGATATGTCATTTTCCTGCTTTGAATGAATGAGTGGCCGAAAACATAAATGCAACTAGTATACGCCTGTGACATTCCTCAAACATCAAATATATACGGCCTCTTTGTATAAGGCATGGGTCGGCAACCTTTTTTCTTATTGAAAGGTCACAGATGTTATGATTAGGATGTTGTGAGGATATTGGTGTGGGCCACAAGTGTTATGAGGATGGTGGTGTCATGCTTGACAGTGAGATAGGATGGAATGCAGTTGCCTCTTTCTGTGAAGCTGTCATTTCTTTGAAGGAGGTAATGGAGCGAGTACGGGAAGCTGCAACGGATGTTGCTCTCCTTCGGAGGAGGAGGCTGAACGGCAGGCGTCCTTACAAACGCCTCTTGTCTCGTCCTTGAACACCGTCAGTCGGTTTCATCCGGGAGTGTCAGGGTGAATGCCCAAGGAATACTCTAACACTCCCAATTCAGGGTGAAGAGGGTGTCGCTGGGTTTAGTGGGTATTCTGGCCTTGCCGGCGAGTCCCACACTCCCTGCCTCGTGGCAGGGGTGCGCAAATGTATTTCCCAGCTGAAAAAAAGGGCCACAAGTATTATGAAGATCTTGGAGCGAGCCATACCTGTTATGAGGATATTGATGTAAGCAACACATGTTATGAGGATGATGGTGTAAGCCACACATGCTATGAAGACATTAATACGGGTCACAAATATTATGCGGATATTGGTGTGGACCACACGTGTTATGAGGATATTGGTACGGGCCACACATGTTATCAGCGTATTGGTACGGCCCACAAATATTATGGGAATATAAATCTGGGCCACTAACATTATGAGGATATTGGAGTGGCCCACAAATGTTATGAGAATATCGGTGCAGGACACAGATGCTAAGAGAATATTGGTACAAGCCAGAAGTGTTATGAGGATATTGTTGCGAGCCACAAATGTTATCAGAATGTTGGTACGAGCCACAATTATTTTGAGGATACTGGCGCGGGCCACAAATGTTATGAGTATTTTAGTGCGGGCCACAAGTGTTATGGGGATATTCGAGCGGGCAATAGATATTAAGAGGGTATTGGTGCGGGCAACAAGTATTATGAGGATATTGGTGCGAGCTTGAAATGTTATCAAATTTTTGGTACGAGCCACAAAAGTTATGAGTATATTGATGCGGGCAACATTTTATCTAATGAAGACATTTTTCAAGATAAAACTAATTTATGCATTTTTAACCATATTTACAGTTGCTCTACTTTCTATGCTTTTGTGTCACATCATAGTGGCTTACGGAACACATGCGACCCGCGGGCCACCGATTATTGACCCCTAATATAAAAAGTCAAGTACAGAATCTTAATTCTGTACTGTACTACCTTATGTATATATTTTAAGCGCCATGTTATAATAGTTATATGGTTTAAAAAAACGTTGACCTTGGTTAATAAATGGGGTGATATAATCATCAAAATTACAAAAGCCTCAAATTCAAATTGACCCTTTAGAAGTAAGGGCCATTGATGTTGATATATATAATATATATTCCTAGTTTTGAAAAGTCTACAAGCCCTTTAGTCACATGTTCGTATATTTCACTCACGCATTCAACTAATCATACAGTTATTAAATTATTTATTCATTCAAGAACATCGACGTATTTTTTAAAGTATACTCGATAAAAAAGTAATTTAATTCGCTTTTTAACATTACCACCAAAGACGTAAAGTACAATTTTTCTATCCATTAGAACTAATTTACTACGCTGCAACAATGTGTTTTAAGGGTAACTTGTAAGGTCGGAATAATATTACATCGTTATGACCTTAAGGGCCCCATACACTAACAGATAGCCTGCATCCTCACACACTAACAGTTGTTCTGGTCGTATGGCTACATAATTTTAGCATTAATACTTCCTAGTATTGATCTAATTGTGCAGGGATAATTTTAACAATAAAAATAAGGAATAAATTACATTATTTATTGCTAATAACGATTTCTTCCAGGCAACCTAGGGTAAAAACCTTAAAGCAGGTAAATGAAATTATTACACACATATTTATCTACATTATAAGGCGTTCATAAGAATAAATCTATAAACAAGCTAATATATGTACTATAATATCGCCTAGGGCTGAAAGTATGACATTGCCAACCGCGTGATAATTGTACGTTGTTGTTGCGTGTAGCAATGGGATACTTTTGTCCCGTGGTTCGTATAAAATTTAATCACCTCCATCTAAATTCAATTACACCACTGGAAAGCTAAAGGATCATAGAATTTATTAAGCTAAGGAAGGAATATAACAAATCGCGCGTGGTGGATGAAGAAGCCACTTTTTTACTTGGGGGCACGTCTTTGCATGTTACATGCTAACTTACCACGACTGAAGGCTTCCAACAGCGCAAAATCAAATAATTTAGAAAATACAATGTCCTAAATTTGTCTTGCCAGGAATCGTAGGTAGGACCTCTAGAGAAGTAAGTATTCGCACCGTTGCCAACAAAACTGTCAAAGTCTATATCGTCCATGAACTGTTAGTGTATGGGAGTCTTTACATATGTTCATACCTCTATGTCTTAACGGGTGTAACACCGTAATTGCCTGAATTAAAACACCACCTGTAGATCTTTTATCATACTTGTTATGAAAAATTCAAATATAGGTAACTTTTTTAAATAAAAAAAATAACTTAATTAGCCACTTGGAGTGACGTAGCGTTCGCCGATGCGAGCGCGCGTGTTTTTAAGTGTCTAAATTAAATTCATAATTTCTTTTACAAAGTACCCACTAGTCGCAGACATTTATGTCCTATACTGGGGAGAATGTAGGTTGTGAGGAGAAAATTAGCACCTATTACAACATGGAGGAAGATAATATAAATGTGACAATGTCTAAAAAACAACTCGATAGTATGGAGTGCGAGAAAGTTAGTGAACAAGTTGGTAAGTCAAAGGTGCCAGAAAAAAGGAGGCGGCCGGCCAGTGAAATCATGGAGGAAATTGATGACACAAATGAAGGTTTTATTACAGTCGGTAAAGTTCCAAAGGTAGCTAGAAACATTTCAAAAGGTAAGGATTTGCATTTTTCAAATAATCATAATTCAAATGAAGAAATGTATCAAGTTAATATCTCATATAATGATATTTTGCCGAAACAAATAGCTTTTGCTAAGTTATTGAGATCAGAGAATATTACGAATATACTAAGAATAAAGTTTAGGAGCCCATACAAAGTACAAATTCATTTCGGGGTAAAGGATGATGCTGATAAATTGGTCCAGAATAAAAAGTTAAGGGATATGGGCTTTAAAGTTCAATTTGCAGATGAAACAAGTGTGTCGTATGGAATTATTAAGGATATTGATCTAGAAGAAGGGGAACAGGATCTCTTAGAAAACCTTCAATGTGGCTATGAAATATTGTCCGTCAAAAGGTTGAATCGTTTAGCAGAAGGGAAATGGATAAATAGTGAGACTGTTAGAATATCCTTTAGAGGTTCCACATTACCACCCTACGTGTATGGATTTGGTTGCAGATTTGAAGTAAAGCCCTTCATGTTTCCAGTTACACAATGTGCTCGATGCTGGAAATTTGGACATCAGACTAAAATATGTCCAAATAAAAAAATTGTCTGTCCAAAATGTGGTTTGAATCATGAAAACTGTGAAACAACGCAGTTTAACTGCATAAATTGTAAGAATGGTCATATGGCTCTAGACAAAACATGTCCAGTGTTTCTAAAAGAAAAAAATATCAGGAAAATAATGTATACAGAGAATTGTACGTACCGAAAAGCTCTTGAACTATATAGAGATAGTAGAGAAAACAGTAGCCGAAAGGAATCTGAAAATATTACTGAAAATGAAAATACCACCAATGTAAGTACTTTAAAAAGATTATATAGGGATATTTTAGTGACAAAAGCTACTGTACATACTGAGGAGTACGATTCTGACTCAAAAAGCAACGACGAAGGTGTAAAAGTTTGTAAGGCGACTCGTCAAAACAAAAACAAGAAAAACAAACACACGAAAGCTTCTAACCATAATTGGGAAGATTTTAATACACAAAACGATAATGAAGAAAAACAAAGTACAGTAAACCAGACTCCGAAAAATTGTGGTGATGAATTTAAAGGTAAAATTAGTCTTGCACTATTTTTATCGCGAATGAAAGAAATTATTATGTCTAACAGTAAGCTGGAAGAAAAAATTGTTGCAGTTACTAAGTTCATATTTGAAGTATTTTTAGAGTTTGTTGTAAGTAATTTTGAAAAAGTAGATGTTTTAAAGAATATAATATCAATGTTTAAAAATGTGTAATTTAAAAGATTTTGTTTTGAATTTAGTTCAGTGGAACTCACAAAGTGTAAGACCGAAAGTACCTGAGTTTGAATGTTTATTATTTCAAGAGAAAGTCCACTTAGCCCTTTTGAGTGAAACATGGCTTGAACCAAATTCAATTTTGCGGATTAAAGACTATAATATATGCAGAAAAGATAGGTTTGATGGATACGGCGGCGTTTGTATAATTAGTCATAAGTCTATTAAAATAGAAATATGTCCTATTTCCATTTCAAACCCAGGTATTGAGGTAGTACACATAAAAATTTTAAATGTCAAAAATTTAATTAATGTAATATCAGTATATTGTCCAACAACAGTCCACACTACTCAAGCAGACTGGGATGATTTATTGTCTAGGTTTCCGTGCAAAACGATTATCGCTGGTGATTTCAATGCTCATCATTCGAATTGGTCGAGTAGGATTGATACTAGAGGAAAACAGTTATTTGACTCCAGTATAGATAATGGTTATGTGTCAATTAACGACAACAGTTCTACAAGGGTCAAGTTAGTAAATAATAATCTCCAGCAAACATCACCTGATATCACATTTGTCTCAACAGATATCGCTATTAACTTTTTTTGGAAGGTCACAAATGAAAGCTTGGGTAGTGATCATTTAGTAATAAAATATTCGATGAATTTTCGAGATAATTATAACTGTTCTAAACTTCGTAATTTTAAAAAAGCTAATTGGTGTGGATACCATAATACTCTTGAATCACGTTTAAAGGCACTACACCAGGATGAAAATCATAACATTCGTGACGTGCAACAGAGTTACAATAACCTATTACAATGTATGAATATAGCCGCCGATGAAAATATTCCCTGCATAAAAATTTGTACTAATCCTACAGCAAAATTTCGGCCTATACGATTTTGGAATCCATCTATATCTGAGGCTATTGCTCAACGTAGACTAGCTTTAAAATGTTTTAGGAAAAACCCAACACCAGAAAATCTTACTAAATTAGAAGATAAAATTATGAGCGTCAAAAAGTGTATTCATCAGGCTCGTACAAAAAGTTGGTGTGAGTTTTGTGACTCTATTAATGAAACTACATCAGCCCCTGAAATGTATCATCGCATGAGATGGATAAAAGGATACAAACGTCCCAAACTATACTACTCGTCAGAAAAAAATGAACAACTTTTATGTAGTCTCTCTCCCGATTCAGTGACATATAAATGCCCATCATTTGTATCCTCAAATCCTTTAATGGAATCCTTATTTTCTATAGATGAATTATTTAAATGCCTTAATAAAACCAAAGATACTGCTTCAGGCGATGATAATATTACTTATTCTATGATTTCTAATATGCCTGATCTAGGTCTGGTCTACCTTCTTAAAATTTTTAATATGATATATTCATCTGGTTATATTCCACAACAATGGCGCGAAATTAAAATAATACCAATACTTAAAACAGACAATTCAAAACTTAGACCAATTTCACTAATATCGTGTATTTGTAAAATCTTTCATACTATGTTATCCAGACGCATAGAGTGGTTTGTTGAGAGCAATAAAATTTTGTCACCTAAAACTACGGGTTTTAGAAGATCTTATTCTTGTATAGATAATGTAGCACGACTTGTGACAACAATACAGACTGGACAAACATATAATCATCCCACTTTGGCTTGTTTTTTGGACGTAGAAAACGCCTACAATAACGTTAATGTTGAATGTGTAGTCACAACCCTTGACAATATTGGTGTAGGAAAAAGAATTTGTTTATATTTGTGGACATTTCTTAAAGAAAGACATTTAAAAATGGAAGTCAATGCTGAGGGTAATACTATTTGTAGATGGACAAATAAAGGGCTAGCACAGGGAGATCCCATATCTCCTCTGTTATTTAATATTGTTACAGCTAATATATGCAAAACAGTACAGTCTGTAAACATTTCACAATACGCTGATGATTTCATAATATATACAAATAGCAATAACATTCTCAATTGTGCTACTAAAATTCAAGACGCCTTGAATACAATAGTTATTTTATTAGAAAATATTGGTTTAAATTTGTCTGCAGATAAATCCCAATATGTTATTTTCAGTAGAGGTTTCAGAAGACAACAAATTACATTGGCTATTAATGGTATTCAGTTAAAAAAGGTCGACAATATTAAATATTTAGGTTTTTGGCTTGATTACTCCTTACGATGGCGTAAACACATCAATGAGATTTGCGAAAAAAGTACAAAGTTCCTAAATCTGCTCAAATTGTTAGCTGGCCAATCGTGGGGTCTTCACCCAAAACATTTACGACGTTTATATATTTCCATCATTAGGAGTAGACTCGACTATGGTAGTTTCTTGTTTGATAATAGTGCTAATGTTAATATTTCGAAAATGAATAAAATCCAAAATCAGGCGTTGCGTATAGTTGGCAGTTTTATAAAGAGTACACCAATACATGTCATGGAATGTGAAATTGGTATTTCTCCTTTATGTATAAGAAGAAGATATCTTGGCATAAAATACTGTTTAAAAGCTAAATCTTTTAAAAACAATGAAACACTATTTCTATTGAACGAATTATGTAATGTTTGTCAGAGTACTTATTGGAGAAAGAAAAAAGCTCCTTTACTTGTAACAATTTATAATGAAATAAAAAACGAAGTAGTTGCATCATCCGATCCTATTGAAATCTTCTCCTTAGACGTTTGGACAACAAAAATTAAAGTAATAAATGTTTTAGAAGATAATCTTGTAAGTGTTAATACATCTAAAAAAGATTATGATTTATGTTCACTTAAGTTCCACATTCTAGAAGAATTAAGCTTAAAATATGAAGGGTGGCATATGCTGTATACGGATGGTTCCAAAACTAATAAGGGAATCGGCGCGGCTTATTTAGATCCAAAATATAACTCATATGGAAAGTTCAAAATAAATTCACAAGTTTCAATCATGACTGCTGAGCTTGTAGGTATACTAGAAGCTCTAAAATATGCTAATACTATAGGACAAAACAAGATTGTAGTTCTTAGTGATAGTCGAAGTGCTATTCAGCATTTAGCTCGATGCGCCTCTGGGCACAGAGGTACTGGGACAGCTATTTCCATTCTTAAAATGCTGAATGACTTCCAATGTAGGGATATTTTTATAAAAATACAGTGGATTCCGTCTCACATTGGCCTCTATAGAAATGAACAAGTAGATGATCTGGCGAAACTGGCAATATCAGAAGGTAATAATTTAGAAATCGTACCATCAGTTACAGAGATTCTCCCGAAATTTAAGAAAGGCTGTTACGCTTTATGGAATAACCATTTTGAAAGTAGATCCATACACAAGGGAATATGGTACAAAACTCTGCAAATTTCACCTTCGAATACACCGTGGCACGTACACTCAAATTTGAATCGTCCATATACAGTTGCTGCTTTTAGGCTGCGATCTGGACATGTTCCACTAAGGAAATTTGCATATTTAATGAAAAAAGTAGAATCTCCAAATTGTTTAGTATGTAGTACACCGGAAGATGTGCAACATTTCTTAATGGAATGTGTTCGGATCAGCGGTATGAGAGAACAAGCCTGGTCACTACTTAATATAAATAAATATGATATTGGTTACATTAATAGCATTCTTGCTGAACCAAATTCTGGGGCAGCTAGAACTATATTTAAGTTTTATATATCTTGTGTTAAATTGTTTAATATATAATTAGTTAAGTAACATATTTAGTTTTTAAGAGTATATATGGATAGCTTGTGATTAGTAATTAAGAACAAGGAACAATAGGGCTGACATGTATGTAAATTACAAAAGCCCTGACAATAAATAAAGATTAAAAAAAAAAAAAAAAAAACTTAATTAGCTAATACACAGAGCTACGTCGAGAATTATTATTTATTAGATATATCGAGATTAATAATTGTTTACAAATAATGTCCATAAAGTTTTGACTTTGTTTAATCGCGTTTATCTCAGGAACTGCTGATTCGAATTGAGAAATTCTTTTAGTATTGGATAGGCCATTTATTGAAAAAGGCTTTAACGTTTATAATATTACGTTAAAACCAATAGGAGTGGAGTATCAATGAAAAACGTAGCAAAAACTGGAAAAAATCCTTTAGAGAGCTTCCGTAGCGTGTTTTGCATAAACCTCACGGTTCACAAGTTACGTAAATAATCATATATGACAAATTGTTCCTCGTATCAAATTCTAAAAGAAGTCTGAGACAGTATATATCTATCTTTTAAGGTTAAGTCACTATTGCCTTTTTATGGTAATCAAATATATTCTGTTGTGACGCTGACAAAATTGCGGGGTTAACTATTTTATATATATATAGAGCTAGTTTATAGACTATATACATATAAGTAATATCAGACTGAACCATAGGAAAGTGTAATCGAAGTTATTTAATGAATAAGAAATATTTTTAAATGTAGTTTAGGCGTGATAAGGTGTAGTGTAAAATCCACTGCATTACTTTTTTATGAATGAAATAAACAAAGCATTAATAATAATAGCTTCTTGGCTTGGGGACCAGAGCGACATCCTCTGATGTCCCTCATCGGAGCGGATCTCTCGCTGCTAAGTATAGCAGACGCCATGATTGATGAGATAAGATAGAATGCAGTTGCCTCTTTCTGCGAAGCCGCCATTTCTTTGAAGGAGGCAATGGAGCGAGAACCGGAAGCTGCAGTAGATACCGCTTCGCTTCGGAGGAGGAGGCTGGGTGCCAGGAGGCGTCTTTACGAACGCCTCTTGTCTCCTCATCTTGTTGTTTCATCCGGTAGGGTCAGGGTGAATGCGCAAAGGAGCTTCTGACACTCCTAATTTAGGGTGAGGAGGGCGTCGCTGGGTTTTAGTGGGTATTCAGGCCTTGCCGACGAATCCCACACTTCCTGCCTTGGCAGAGGTGCGTAATGCATTTTTCAGCGGAATAAATAAAAGGTAGCCTTATCGCTACCTTGCGATTTCTTCTAGAAATTTACATGTGAGATATGGTAGGTGGTATATAATAAAAACATAAATATATAATAATAATAATGAATCTCGTGCGAGCTGAGACAGAGAAAAAACGTAAATATCTGGATCTGGCGCATGAGATTACCGCCATTTGGGGAGTGGGATCCACTGAAACCATCCCGATCGTAATATCTGCGAATGGTCTGATCCCAGTCAGTCTCGCTCATCATCTGAGACGACTGGGGTTCCAGGGCCGTTCGCTCGCAGCAAGCATGCAAAAGGCGGTGTTGCTGGACTCGGCTAGGATAGTCCGGCGGTTTCTCAGCCTGTAGCCCTGACCCCGGAAGTTTGGTCTCCCTGCCGGGGTGTATCCTCCGCCCGTTATGTGTATTTATGTAATTGTTTATGTAGATATATTTATTATTTTATATTTATGTATACAAGTAAATATTATAAATTTATTTATATTTAATAATAAATATATATATTCTTTGGTCAACGGGCGTGAGTGTAAAAGTAGTATAATAATAATAATAATAATAATGCCTTTATTCACTATTACGAGTACAAATGTCAAGTTATAAAATGTTTCCAGTACATTTGATAGTATAATTAAAAAATAGTAATCTTATAAATTGTGTCATTTATGCCCGATTTATTTTAATTTTTAATATATATTTTTAATTTTAATGTCAATAATTATATTCTTAATGTATTTAGTCAAGTAGTCATTTATATTATCTCTGGTTTGGCGCATCCAGTCTGGACCTACTCTTTCCCTAAAGATATCTCTACATCTTTTCTTTTGTCGCCCTCTTTTCCTTTTCTTGTCTCTGGGAATCCATTCTGTCACTTTCTTATTCCATCTTGTGTCAATTAGTCTGCATACATGTTCTGCCATTCCCAAGCTCTGATGATTTTTATTGTCTTTTAATTTATTTCTTTTTCGCCTTTAGTTCTTATTCTGTCTTTGAGTTTTAATCCTAACATGCTTCTTTCGATTTTCCTTTGACAAACGGCCAGCTTTTCTTCCTCTTCCTTTCTTAAAGACCACGTTTGGCAACCGTATGTCAAGCATGGTAGGATTGCGACTTCAAATAGTTTTAGTTAATAAAAATAGTTTTAGTAAAAAGTTAGACATATATATATATAATATAGTTAAAATTTGATAATAATTATAGTACTTGTCGTCACTTGAAATGAGAGATGTGATTTCGGTCAAGCGCAATAAAAACAAAAAAGATATTTCAATTATCACTTACTCATTGACAAGTCCAGTAGATGCGTATCTATCAGGCCTAGATCGTCGGTAAACTTGAACGATTTCAGTAGGTGGTCTGTAGGGCCTCTTAGCCGGGGTCCGAAGCACTGCTTCGAGGGCGGCACGCTCCGCAATAGATACAACCAGGGCACCTCCAGGAGTGGTCTCCGCGAACACCGGCCCGTACCGCCTGAACATGTCTGCGTGCAAATATCTCATTGTGACGGCGAGGGTGTTAACAAAAATACACACCCCCGTATATTGCAAAAAGTTAAAAGTGCGTGCGTAAAAAAGTACACATATCAAAAGTGAAACTCCTTGTTTACTTTTACACAATTCTATAACTTTAGATATCCGAGACTAAGTGTCGAAAATGTTTTTTCTCAATATTAGTAATTATTTGATTTTGAATTTAACATTTAGAAAAGAGAATTTACGAAATATTAAAACACTTTTATCAGCATGGGCTGTATGTATGTAACGGAATCATTCGAAATTTTAATGAGGGAGTGGAAAGGATAGAGCTAGTTCACGATATGCCGTGTCGGATAGCCGACAGACTTTATCGAAAGAGTCTTTTTGAAGGTGGTTAAAGTAAATAAACAAGACCGGAATTCTAATTAATTAGATGTGAGGGAAAATACAAAATCGTAGTAAAATAAATAATATTAAAAAACACATGCTTTTGTAAAATCTAGAAAACAACTTTCAATAATAAATTATAAACAAAATCATTTAATTCAGAGTGAAAAGCGTGGGGTGCATTTCACAACATTCCCATAACTCTCCCTTCATAGACAGTTGCCAATTGAATGATACATACATAGCATCACGCCTCATTCCCATAGGGGTAGGCAGAGACCACGTCCTTCCACTTGCCACGATCCTTGCATATCTCCTTGGCTTCTTTCATTCTCATTAAACCTTTCATACAAGTTCGTCGGTTAAGAGTACTCTTGACTTGGCCGTTATTTAAAATGTCCTATATTTGGTCAAGGAACGTTCGCCTTGGTCTTCCCCTTCCAACTTTTGCATTCACTCTTGACTCATAAATCCTTTTTGTCAGTCTCCTTTCACTTATTCTCTCTACATGCCCAAACCATCCAACCATACCTTTCTCGATTTTAGTCACTACATTTTCTTTTATACCACAACGTTCTCTTATCACACTATTTCTTACTCTGTCACTCAGTTTTAATCCACTCATGCTTCTCTACCCTCTCATCCGCATCTACTCTACCGCATTTATTTTACTTACGTGATTCTTCTGCCATACCCAACTTTCACTACCATACATAAGCGTTAGCACCAACACTCCAGCATGCACAGCCAGTCTAGCCCTTTGAGACACCATCTGGCTATTCATAAGGGAATAAAGAATGAAAATTTTCGTAGCGCGTTACACGAGTTATGTATTAGTATGTATAGTTATCCGTTAGGTATTTTCTTTACTTAGTTGTGTAACATTTATGTTTATAATAATTTATTATAAATCTACCTATATACGAGTATAATATAAATTACTAGCCAAAGCTTTGTATCCCTTTTTACGAAAAATCGCGAACTGAGGAATCGTAAATTTTCCATATTTCTAGTTTATATAAAGAAGGAATGCAGAACGTATGTAATAATAATTAATGATGGGACGGAAAAAAATCGACACTGAATAAAAGAAACATATTTTGAAATTTATTCGTTTTATAAATTAAGAAATGAAGCGAAAGTTTCATGAAAAATACATTCTTTTACTCAAAAAGTTAAGAGTGCGTGCGTACAAAGCACACATGTCAGAAGTGAAACTTCTTTGGCAAACTAAATTTTGAGTAAAGGTAAGGTACTTAAAGGGCTGCTACTTAGCAGCCCATTAACGTCCCACTGCTGGGCGCAGGCCTCCTCTCTTCGAGGAGAGAGGGTTTTCAGAGCATAGACCCACCACGCTGCTCCACTGCGGATTGGCAGGCATAGTACACAAATGCACTCTCTATTCTTTCACTCTCACAGTCCGATGTGACGGTAATCCGACACAATCGGAGAGAGATCTGGCGCAGGACCGACGGCTTAACGTGCTCTCCGAGACACGGGGGTGGAACACACCGCCAACTTCCCAACTTCGGGCAAATATTGAGAAAATCTTAGTAGAAAACTCAATATTATTTTTTTTATTGGCCCGACCCGGGACTCAAACCCAGGACCTCATGTCTGTAGCCGAACATGCGAACCACTAGACCAATGAGCTAGTAGACAAATTTTGAGTATTTTTTTATATTCATACAAATTTTAGATTTCCGAGACTTAGAGAGAGGGAAAGGAAGATATGTTAGGAATTTAATTGTCATTAAAATATTTAAAAAGTCGATAATAGTAGAAATTTTTAATTAAATTTTGTCTTTGAATTGGCGAGTGCCCTTCAAACGAATTAGCCTAAAACACACTGCACATCTTCGTAACGCCAATCACGCGTTTCATCCGTAAAAATTTTACCCTCATGGGCCTAAAGAAGTTTCACTTCAAAAATAAACGCCGGCAACTAGCGATATTTCCGTCCCATCATCAAAGGTGTCATTAGTACTATCGTTTGTCTTCGTTTTCGGAAACACCTTGTATATTACCCAGAGTTTTTCATGCCAGGAGTATACCGTAGGAGCATTAATCTATTATTATGATATGACATTTCTACATTCACACCCCTTACACACATATCCTCTTTCACACAGTTCATCCACTCTTATTTCGGTCTCCCTCTCCCGGCCCTCACCTTACCATCATATTTAGGACCCTCTTGCATACATGGCTGTCCTCCCTTCTCATGACATGTCCATACCAGGACAGCCTTCCACTTCTTAACTTCTCGGTCACTGGTGCTACTTTCACACTTTCTCTAATATACTTCATTCCTAATCTTATCTAATTTTGTCACTCCACACAACAATCTCATCGTTCGCATCTCCGCTGCATGCAATTTCCTTTCATTCTCCCCATTGGTGGCCCAGTCTTTTTCGCATGAAATATATATATATATATATATCGGAGTATAAGAGTCTGTGGATCGCTGTTCCGTGTGTAATAGTCTGTGGAACGCTGGCGCCATCTGTGTATCAGCGTGGGGCAAAGTCAATAAGTGGCAGTCCGGCGCGTCTCTCGGCAGTTCTCGAGTGGCGGTCGGCCGGAGTGGTCGCCTATTGAAACTGTCGCGTTTCTAGCTATTATTGTTAATGAGTTTGTGTAAATTGATATCGGGAACATTAAGTGATTGAACATTATAATCCGAGTAAATTAACAAAGTGTTTTAATGCACCAACTAAAATAAAAATTAAATAATGGATCCCATAAATGACGATGTCGTTGGAGAACCCTACGCCCCTGTGCTTTATGCTTCTCCGTTTTCTCTTATTCTCCGACATATATAATATTTCATGCGAAAAGACGAAAAATTTTACTCGAAGCTGCTTTACAGTTTTTCTGCTGACAGCACCAGAGTATAAACACATTAAACATAGTAAAATATAAAGAGAATAATATCAAAAATTACGTTTAATGACAACTGCTGCTATAATGTTAGGAATCAGGCTCTATAACAATATAAGCTAAAGAAATTTCACTTCCTCCACATGTAAATTGTTATACATACACTTTTTATTTACTAAATTACACACAACACTGTTTTTAACTTCAAATAACTTACGATAAAGATTACAGTATAAATAAAAAGAAATTTTGTTGCGAATCAAAACAAGTATTAATATAAATGTAAAGTACTTCCAAAAATACATTAACAGTTTTAATGTTACATAGAAAAAGACAAAATTATGATCACAGTTTCAATTGAAATAGAATCTTACAATCTGTTAAATAGTAGTATTAAATTAATGCAAATTATCTACTTTCTAAACAATGGCATAAGCAAGCAAACATTTGCAATATTAAAAAGAAAACAATTATACTTTTGTATCAATTTCGCACCGCCTCAGAATTAATAAATAAAAAAGCTGATTGATTTAAAGAATGTTCCAACTTTAGTAAAAAAAATGTGGTCAAAACTTAAACCAGAATTAAATGAATTCGTAATCAGAAACGATTCCCGCCAAAATCCGTAAAATATTATAGTTGCGATCAGAAATTGTTGGTTGTCAAAGTTAAGTGTCAAAAATGAAGGAAAAAGAACAACGTATTTAATTTTAAATTTAATTTGATTTCTGATAACAAAAACAAACGAACATTAAACTTTTTACCAGAGACCAGAAAATTAAAAAAAAAAACTTTTCGTTTAGATTTAATTGATTTCTGAACGACATGACGGACATCAAATATTTGACAGGTAGTAATAGTAGTAGTTTCTAAGGGAATTTGTTGTTTTCACTATGTTCCAAGCATTTTTTCGTGTTTTCTGACCTTTTAAACCTTCCCTGGGCTTCCATAAGTTATTCAAAACCAAAATTACCCAAATCAGTCCAGCTCTTCTCTTGTTTTAGCAAAACTAACGAACAGCAATTGATTTTTATATAAATAACATAATAATATGTTTTAAACTTTGGGAACTTACACTTATGGAAACTTTCGGACACGGCCAAAATATGTATCACAGCTTTAGTCCATTTATAATAATGATTTACATTACATTGCTGTGTAAAAACCATCAAGAGGACTGACTGACTTCTTACCAGGTATGCCACCCCATTAGACTGTATTATTACCTACAGGTTAGATTATAGTTAAAGATTACTACTGCATTAGCAATAAAAAGATTGGGTACTTCCAGAAATGTAATAACTATTCGCAAAGCTTTGCAAAAATATCGAAAGTCTTCTACAATACGTGTTGAATAACGAAAAATATCGCTGAGATATTAGAATACGACGAAATTCCTTACTCTATCTATACTTTTGTTTAAACAAAAATAATATTATAATAATACTTAACGTAATCATTTTATTATATAATTAAAACTCAACGTAAAATGTACGTTTACTCTTTCGTCTTTGCAAGTGACGATACTTGCACTCTCATCTAAAGCCTCTCGTAAACTCCAACAATCACATTGTAATTTAAGGGTTTAATAAAAATGATGATAAAAAAAATGTATATCCAATTGAGTTTCTTGGATGTTTACTCGGCATAGGACACGAAGGAACTCCCACAAAATGAGATTTTAAAGTCATTCTTTGATATATTCTGTTATACATTGGAAACAGCCGTAAAAACTTTGTCTCGCAAAGCATCTTACCTTCATATGCTTCATGCAGCTTATTCATTCTGTACCGACTCCAAAACAGCCATCTTGTGCCTAGGAGAGGTAGAGCCGGCGGTCCTGGTAGTCGTGCTGGCCTCTTTCCATCCACAGACCTGGTCAGTAGTGCAGTAGCTGCCATAACAACTGCTAGGAGAGCCAAGACCAGGGTGGGAACCCCCGACCAATCAACAAGTGGCGGCGGTGTACTCTGTAGAGAAAAAATAATAAAAAAATTAACAAAAAATTACCGGTTTCAAAACAAACTTTTCCAAATAAAATTGCGAATTTATTTTATAGAGTTCTCCTAAGTAAAATGATAATATCGGACTACTTAAAAGTCTCTCTAATTATTATATGATATAATGTAATTACAATTATTTTTATTTTTGGACTTGGTCCCATGATTAATCATCTAAATCGGTTGGCGTGATGTTAAGTGGTTTGTTCTTATGTCGGGCGTATGCTTAATTCAAAGTTAAGACTTATACAGTTGTCTTATTTATGCCATCATCAGAACTGGATAAAAATAAAATGGGACCTTATCAGAAACCGCACCTTTCATATGAAAAAAGAATCATTATGATCGGTTTACCCAGTCGGAAGATATGAGGTAAAAATCAGAAAAAAAATACAGACGATTGATAACCTGCCCCTTTATTTGAAGTCGGTTAAAATCGCACACGACTGAAGTAAAACGTAACTCTCACTCTTTCTACTATCACTAACTGATCTCCCTCTCAATATCCAGCTTTCAATAAATGACATGAGTAAGGTTCATCATTTGACATCACGCCTCATTCCCATAGGGGTAGGCAGAGACCACGTCCTTCCACTTGCCACGGTCCTTGCATATCTCCTTCGCTTCTTTCATTCTCATTAAACCTTTCATACAACTTCGTCGGTTTAGAGTACTCTTGACCTGGCCCTTATTTACAATGTCCTTGATTTGGTCCAGGAACGTTCGCCTTGGTCTTCCCTTTCCAACTTTCGCATTCACTCTTGGCTCATAAATCCTTTTTGTCAGTCTCCTTTTATTCATTCCCTCTACGAGCCCAAACCATCTAAGCATACCTTTCTCAATTTTAGTCACTACGTCTTCTTTTATACCATAAATGTAAAATAACAATGTTTAAATTTAAAATAATGGAGTGTTCAAATGAAATTTGCATGACTTATTTAATTAAATGTTTTCAATGATCGTAAGTAATGATACAGTTTAAAATGGAAGCCTCCTAACTTGGTAAGAGGCATTTTACCTCTTACGTTTCAACACAGGTATCGGAACGCAAATTTGCTTACACTAATAAGTCAGCAATAAAAAAACATGTTAATTAATGCTAGTTTCCACACGACAGGTGAAATCAGCAGTTTATGAATGAACGGAACAAGTTCAAGAGCTTCGTTTTTTTTTATATACACCAACGGATGTGAACTCGTTCGGGTGCCGGGTTAGTATTGTTTGCTGTCGCGGTCGTTGACCTCATTGCTGATGTTGACGCAGCGATCTTGACACTGGCTTTACGTAACTGCTTACGTAAGTTAACGGTTGGCGATTGATGCACGTAATGCTTTAAAGTTTAAGGTCGTCGCTCACTTGTACGAAATTGCTCCCATACAGTAACCTTATACATAAAATCAGGTAGGTGTTCTGGCTTCATTATGTTTAGAATGTAGGACGCATCAAAAATCCCATCCATTTCGGACAATTGTTTTTTCGAGTTTGCAATATCATACATACATAGCATTACGCCTCATTCTCTTTAGCGGGTGTGGCCACTGTGGAGGCGATCTGTCCTCACCTGGAGCAATGGCTTTCCAGGAGGCACGGGACGCTTTCCTACAGACTGGTTCAGGTTTTGACCGGGCATGGCTGCTTTGGAGAGTTCCTGCACCAAATTGGCCGAGAGGAGTCGCCTGCTTGCCACGAGTGTGGTGCAGCTATCGACTCAGCACATCACCCTGTGGCAGAATGCGCAGAATGGGGACCTCAGCGGCACCGCTTTGTGGCGTTGATCGGCGGAGAACTCTCGCCTGAGAGCATTGTAGGCGCGATGCTGTCAAGTGAGAGATGTTGGACGGAAGTGGCCCTCTTCTGCGAGACTGTAATCTCGCTAAAGGAGGCCCACGAGCGAGATAGAGAGAATGCAGTAGATGCTCCCTCTCACCGCCGAAGGAGGCGGGATACTAGGCGGCGCTTGTTTGCGCACCTGCTCCCACCTCCATGAATCCTCAGTCGGACTCATCTAGGGCACCAGGGAAGAATGCGCAAGCTGAACCTCTGGTGTCTCACTTACGGATGAAGAGGGTTCCGCTGGGTTTTAGTGGGTATTGCGAAGTCTCTTCCCTCGCTGAGTCCCACACTCCTGACCCATTCTGGTCAGGGTAAGTGCGTAAAAGCATTTCCCAGCGCAAAATAAAATAAAATAGGGGTAAGCAGAGACCACGTCCTTCCGCTTGCCACGATCCTTGCATATCTCCTTCACTTCTTTCATTCCCATTAAACCTTTTATACAATTTCGTCGGTTTAAATTAAACGTTCGCCTTGATCTTCCCCTTCCAACTTTGCCGTTCACTCTTGATTAAATAAATCCTTTTAGTCTGTCTACTTTCATTCATTCTCTCTACGTGCCGAAACCTTCTAAGCATACCTTTCTCAATTTTAGTCACTACATCTTCTTTTATACCAGAACTTTCTCTTATCACACTATTTCTTACTTTGTCACTCAGTTTCAATCTATTCATAATTCTCAACGCTCTCATCTCTACCGCATTTGTTTTACTTTTATGCTTCTTCTGCCATATCCCAACTCTCACTACCATATATAAGTGTTGGCACCAACATTCGTCCATGCACAGTCAGTCTGGCCCTTTGAATGACAATCTGACTATTCATAAAGGTCTGCAGCGCACTATTTAGCATATTCCCTGCATTCACTCTCCTTTCAATATCAATTTCACATATTTCATCCTTCGTAAATTTAGATCCCAAGTATACAAATTCTTTCACATCTTGTTTCACATCTATCAAAATATTGTAATTTATTATAGATTTATTTAATTTAAAAGCTTACTATTAGCTATTTCGACATCCAATCGACATATTTTGCAGCTGCGCAGTACATCAGCTACTTCTATCCAGAGGTATAACGAAGAAAAATCTGGGCGTCTCGTCGAATGGAAGATTTAGCTGCTTGTTAATCACTCAAAATCAAAGTACGGACGCTTCTGGACTATTATCTTACTGTCTCAATTCTACGTGATTCTTACTTTTTTTTTTGGGAGACGATAACTATTGAATACAAAACAAAAAAGTGTTCTACGATATTATAGAACATACTAATATCTATAAAAAAGTCCGCGATGAAACATGCCCAACTACTGTAGCTATGCCATTGTAACTACTGTTTTTTCATTTTAAAAGTAATATAAGTGTGCTTAGTAGATATCCCTTAGATATTCCTTAGCAGAAAATTAAAATAGCAATGGACGGGACACATGATGAGAGAAAAGAAAGAAAAATGGACGAAAATAATAACTGAATGGTACCCCAAGGAAAGCAAAAGAAGTATAGGAAGACCAGTAAATAGATGGGAAGATGACCTGAAGAAAGTAGGACCAAAATGGTTATGTATAAGGGATAGGTACAGATGAAAGGCGTTAGAGACGACCTTTGTTGAAAGACAAGCTATGAGGAAAGAAGAGCCGATTGCCGAGAATGTAGTTTAAGTTTATAATTAAAAAAAACAGCAATAAATGCTTATTTTATTTTTATTTCATTCAAAAATAAAAAAATCAAAAATATCTTTATTCAAGTAGGCATATTACAGCACTTTTGAATCGTCAAATTATATTTTTTTCCACACTCTGATTCTAATATACGTCTGATGATGATACGTCAAGAACGGCTTAAAATCTAAAGTTATGAGGGTTCCTTCGCGCCCTGATCCGAGAAGAACCCACAACAAACTCAGTCGAGTATTTTTTTTTGTTACCATCATCATTACAATATCATATTAGTTTAATATATTTCACGTCAAATTAGAGCAGTACGTTCACTCCCACGCGTTTCTATCGTAAGTACTCTTGCAACTTATAATACAATTTTTCTATCAACTTTCTTTTAACAAAGACTTTGAGTTTATTAATTGTCATCTCTAGAATGTCTTGTAGGAGTTTATTATAGAAACTTATACAGTTACCCTTAAATGAGTTGTTAATCTTATGGAGCCTACTAGAATTTATAACAAGTTTGTTTTGGTTTCGTAAGTTATATGATGTACATTCACTCTTTTTATTAAAAGAGTCAATGTGTTATGTACATACAACAAATTTTCTAATATATATACGCAGTGAACGGTCAGTGAACAGTCATTATGTTAACTTCCTTGAATTTGTTTCTTAGCGACTCTCTTGGACAATTTTATTAGATATTCCACTGCCACGAGATCGATATCTACGTTGACATCGCGGGGCATTGCTAATCATTAATATATTAGACATAAATATATTTGTGGTGTTTGATCGGCGACTTGCAATTGAGCTAAGACCTTTAGGCCGCAAATTCTGAGATGCCAGGCAATCAGTGGGCCGATTCATTGTACAGTGGAATGCATATCGCTACAAAGTTACAAGTCATCGATCAGATCATTTTGTGCAACAGCAATACTATTGCCACGGAACTAACTTGCATCAGTGCCTGTCCGTCATACACATCAAAAAAATCTGCCTCTTTGCTTAATTTGCATAGTTTCTGAAGTGAAAACTTCTTTAGGTACGCTCTACACGTGTATTATCGAATGATACTGAGTGGAAACGCTCGTCCATGTAACGCTAGTTCGAGTAACATCGGTTCTCATCCACTGAAGGAGCAATAGAGTGTATAGCATCACTGAAAATAATTAACACAGAATTCAAGTAGTCTGTTAGCATATCCAGCGCTAGAGTCTCTTCACCAAAGTCTTTGATAACCACACATGAGCATTTAACAATCTTTCTTGTTTTGCCATCCTTATCAATTTTACATAACCCTGCCCATTCACCAAGTTTCTAGTTATTGTCCACTTTCACATTGGTGATTTCATGTTCATTTCAAAGGGCTTTCACTATTTTTTTGTAAGCAGCTTCATCATAGTTTTCTGCCAATACAAAAAGTGCAGCCTGTCTCTTGTCAAGAGCTTTTGCAGCCTCATGTAATCCATTTACAAGTGCTATCTGTCTTCAGAACTTCTTGGAGTTGTATTCAAGTCCATTGCCCCTCCGTTAAGCACGGGGTTCTTGGATACCTCAAAATCAACGTCAGCCATGGTTCAAAATGGTTTGTTGCCATATTACTTTATCAATGTTGATTAAAAGAAATTGTATTTCATATTAACCTCGCCTTGATAAAGATTTTGATCGTATTTTTATATTTAACTGAGTGCTTCACGATGAGAACAAAAAGGATATCACACTGGGCTGTTTGTGAGTTCTCCTCAATAAAGAGCGCGAAGTAGCTTTCGTAATGTTAGATTTTTAGTTGTTCTTCATCATCATCATTGAAAAATTGGTAATATTTTAAGGAAATTACTGTATTTTAACATTCAAGTTTGTTATAACTTGAATGATCAGAATTGATCAGACATAGTTTAGATTTTATTTATTAATAGTAATAGATTCTCGTTTCCTTACATTCGAAGCAGTTGTAAATTTGACGTAGTACAGTTTTTATCGACATTACGGTACAGTAATTTTGAGAGTGAATTAATCGGGACAAATTGATGCATAACGGGATTTCGGTTATGAACTGTTATACGACGATGACTCTGAAACTCGTTTTATGCAATAGGTCAATTATTTTACAATCAACGAAGCCTTCTCTCACCAACATACTTATCAAAAGGCCTTTTTATAAATCCTTTTATAATACAAAGTACTTCGTCATGTTTATATTTCTCTAATCAAAAACGACTGAACAGATTTTCATCCGGTTTTCTCTATATGTATATAATTTATAATATAACAATGAAGTGTCAGAAAAATTAAACCGCTTCTGAACTTTCATCAAAAACGCTGCCTTAACCGTTAGAGATATAACAAACTAATGTATAGTAGAAAAAATCCTCTTTAATAAATCTATAAAAAAGTCCGTGATGACATATATTATCTTTTAAGGATAGCTCAGTAAAACCATTTTATCTTATATATTTATGACGGCCTCGCTGGCGCAATGGTGCGAGTATTCGCTTTGCTAGCGGAGGTCCCGGGTTCGATCCCCGGTAGGACTAATTTAGGAAATTGTATTTTCTAATTTGTCTGAGTCTGGACTGGTGGGAGGCTTCGGCCGTGGCTAGTTACCACCCTACCAGCAAAAACGTACCGCCAAACAAAGAGATTTGTGTTCCGGTACGATGCTGTGTAGAAACCGTAAGGGGTATATCGCCTCTTAACAGATTAGCGCGCTTCCATCTTAGACTGTATCATCACTTACCATCAGGTGAGATCACAGTCAAGCACTAATCCGTCAGCAATAAAAAAAATTATCTTCTGAAGAAATGGTCGCATATAATGCGGCAATTGGAAAGTTAATCAGACCTTTAGGTCGCTAGGATAAGCAGAATTGGCTCAAGTTATGCATACAGACAGTTCTTTTTATTTTTTTTATGTGCCACTCCGACTAACGAAGGTTGGCAGTCAGTTCTCCATATTTAACTTTGTCCCTCGCGATCCCGGTCCATTCCCTGATGTTGCGCAACCAGGACTTCCTCTTGCGATCAATTCGCCTCTTGCCAGCCACTTTGCTCATCATTATTAGTTGTAAGAGTCCGTACCTGTCATGTCTCAGAACATGGCCCAGATACGCAACCTTCTTCTTTTTGACGGTCTTCCGAAGTTCCCGCTGACAATCCATTCGTCGCAAGACTTCTTCGTTGGCAACTTTATGGGTCCAGCTGACTTTGATTGTCTATACAGATAGTTATTAACCTATATTATCATTTAGGATAGTATTTATACTGGTAAATAACCTGGTTTAAACAACGCTTTCATCACTAGTTACATCGGTGATGCTGAAACAGTAACTTGAATTTATCAGGAGAGTTTTAATAAATATATTATATGGTCTTACACCAAGCATGAGTGGATTAAAACTGAGTGACAGAGTAAGAAATAGTGTGATAAGAGAACGTTGTGGTATAAAAGAAGACGTAGTGACTAAAATTGAGAAAGGTATGCTTAGATGGTTTGGGCATGTAGAGAGAATGAATGAATGGAGACTGACAAAAAAGATTTATGAGTTAAGAGTGAATGCGAAAGTTGGAAGGGGAAGACCAAGTCGAACGTTCCTGGACCAAATCCAAGACATTATAAATAACGGCCAGGTCAAGAGTACTCTAAACCGACGAACTTGTATGAAAGGTTTAATGAGAGTGAAGGAAGCGAAGGAGATATGCAAGGATCGTGGCAAGTGGAAGGATGTTGTCTCTGCCTACCCCTATGGGAATGAGGCGTGATGCTGTGTATGTGTGTGTGTGTTACACCAATTAAAACTGATTACACTTTAAATACAGCAATAATACAAACCAAAATATGACACCTGTCTATCAAAGAACATTTTAAGGTCATTAATAAAGTAAACATCATTGCAAATAAGTGGTAAACACTTATAAATCAGGTATTGTAAGTGGGGTTTGTACCACTTTTAATGAATCAATTGCGCATATTTTTATATCGTAGAACTCATCGCTTTATTGTAATCGCCACTATCGAAGCCATCGTCTTAGGCAAACCAAAACAAATACAAAAGCCGGAAATCAAATCCAGGACCAGCTAGGAAGTCGAATTTATTATACTATAAGTAGCCCATTAATAAAAAGACATTGAAACTATATTTATTTTACAAAAAAGAGCAATACGTGCCACATATTCTGACAGCCACGCTGGCGCAGTGGTGAGAGTTATCGCCTTGCTAGCAGAGGCCCTGGATTTGATCCCCGATAGGACCAATTTACGAAATTGTATTTTCTAATTTGTCTGAGTGTGGTGGAAGGCTTCGGCCGTTGTTAGTTACTACCCTACCAGCAAAGACGTAACGCCAAAACAGAGATTTGTGTTCCTGTACTGATGCTGTTTAGTAACTTTTTTACTATTGTGTAGTAAATCTTTATTCAAGTAGGCATATTACAGCACTTTCGAATCGTCAAATAATAGATTTTTTTTTCTTTTCCACACTCTAATTCTTATGTACGTCTTATGAGTACTCAAGAACGGCTTAAAATCTAAAGTTACGAGGGTTCCTTCGCGCCCTGATCCGAGAAGAACCCACAACAAACTCAGTCGGGCATTTTTTTTTGTTACCATCATCATTACAATATCATATTTTAATTAAAATTAGAGCAATTCGTTCACTCCCAGGCGTTTCTATCGTCTAGGTAATCTTGCAACTTATAATACGATTTTTCTATCAACTTTCTTTTAACAAAGACTTTGAATTTATTAATTGACATCTTTAGAACGTCTTGTGGGAGTTTATTATAGAAACGTATACAGTTACCCTTAAATGAGTTGTTAATCTTATGCAGCCTACTAGAATTTATAACAAGTTTGTTTTGGTTTCGTAAGTTATATGATGTACATTCACTCTTTTTACTAAAAGAGTCAATGTTTTTATGTACGTACAACAAGTTTTCTAATATATATAC